>CAEGAF010061107.1:0-39749 GCA_903067075.1 Micropoecilia bifurca
CCCCAAAAAAAAAGGTTGGGGACAACTGCCTTAGAGAACACGTCTCACCATTGTTTATGAAAGCATATGTTGCATTGTATGTGCCAGAGTAGTCATCATCTGGAGCAGAAAAGGTAAAAAGACGGATTGAGATACATGCAAACACATATTATAAAGCATAAACTCTAAGAGTAACTAGCAGGCTTCATAATGACAGTAACACAGTGATGTCTAGTATTAGTGTTTTGCAGAACAAGAGTGACAACCACTGTACCAATTTAAACATGATTTACACCATGTCTGTTCTTGGGAAGGATGAATAGACATATTCATCTTTATGAACATGTCTGCCTTCCCCAATCATTCAATATTTTACTGGAACTCACGTGCTAACAAGGTTGACACATGGGTTCCGGTAAAATATATTTTCGAACTTGGGATTTGCATAAATGTATTGAAATGAATGACTGGGTTTTTCTATTATTTTCTGTGAGATGATGCTACTGCAACAGAAGAGTGAATTCATTATTTTCAGGTCTTCTAAAATGCATCTTTCCAGGGGTGGCAGGAACTGTGAAGTGGCAGTGATCATTCAAGTGGTAGAAAAAATGTGTTATGAAACTGTACCGAATACTTAGAATTGAATGGCATAGCTTCACTGGAATGCAGTGGGAATGTGTGTGTTTTCTATGTGCAGTGATAAAAGACGCCTGAGCAGTTCAGAACAATTAAGCCTTGTGCTGAGTGTGTCTTTCTGTTAGACCCAGAAAATTAGAGCAGATTTCCCAGGACAGCTCTGAGTCTATTAGAGGGCTCTCGCTATCCCATGTCCGTTCAAGAGTTTCGTTCTCATATCTAATGAGTTCTGGCTCTGAGATTGTTTTAGGTCGTTGGTTTTAACAGGAACTGACAGGCCAAGATGTGCACACACACGCACACACACACTTACAAACTGAATGCATACATGACCAACTCCTGTTCAAGCAGCCAAATCATCTGATCAAAGCACGTAATGGGGACATGTTTCAGGCTGCTCTGGTTTGGACTTACCTGCTTTGTGAACTTTGTGAATCTGTTTGAACATAGTTTTGTACCAATCTTTTGGCCTGTCAACTGTCTGTGGAGAAAAACACCAAGAAACATTTTAAACAATTTGTTATTAAGGGAAAAAATAAATCAAATGTTAACTTTAAGCAACACACAAAGTTATTCCCGACAGAGTTGAAACAGTTATTCTGAGGTCAGTCTGCAAGCTGCAAATCCCAGGAAAAAACTTAACGTGATAAATTATTCAGAAAAATGTAATTATGCCAATGTGGGGCTTATGAAAATGCTGCACTTGCTTGGTGGAATATCTAATGACTTTAAAAATAAAGCATTTGAGGACTCAAACTGATATTTTACACAATAAAAAAAAAAATCCAATTCTTTTTTTTACTTTGCCCTTCCAGTATGACCATGTTCTGTCATGTTATGGATTAAAAAACATAAAGATAAATTAACATTTCTCCTTCTCTTGTATTTCATATATAAATCTGACTATTATTTCCATTGATGTCAATGATATTTGTTATTTAAGTATACAAACCCTTATCTTTGTCTTTCTATACACTGATGCTGTGACATATAGAATGGGAACCACTCAGGAATCAGAATGTAACCATTATTTTAGAAATGCTGAAAAATACTATGACATGAGAATCAATGTTTGAACAATCTTTTTGTTCAAACTTTTAAGCAATATTAAATATATTTTTATTATTTGACTAAAAACATCAGTGTAGTTACAAAATGTGATTTTCAAAAACTCATTTATAAAAGATTGAAATGTGCCAAACCAACCTGGAACAATGTAGAAATGTAATTGTCCCTTATTAAATAACAAATTAGCAGGGAAAATATTACTTAAATAGACAAAGTTTGATAACATGAAGCAGACAAAAGATCACAAAAGCAACTAAATATTTTCTGATCTTACAAAATGCATAACAGACATTTTGATTGACAAACTGATGTCAATCAATCTAGTAAGGGACTCCAGTGGACCACAACATGAGGCATTAGCCACAAGTTGAGAACACAAAGAATAGTTTCAAACTTTAAATGACTGGTCTGGCCACAAAAATTACTTCAAGATACAAAACAATGCAGAACAACATCTATAGGAAAACTTAAAACTACAAAACCAACTGCTGATAAATAAAATCAGGAGTTGAAAATCTGAAACATTTAACTAAACAAAGATAAACAGTTATTTTTATTTCTCAAATATTCAATTCAGTTCATAAATTATAAGTGAAAGGCAATTTGAGACAATTTGATAGAAGCTGACAAACTGTACAAATACATACAAGATCAGCTATAAACAATGCCTCTTGTCACTTGCAGAATGACCAATAGTTTTCTAGAAATGCAACAAATCTGAGTGAGCAGGTTTAGTTTTACACAACAGAGTAAAACCTCAGAAGCTGTTGATACAAAAGCAAAGAATGGGCTCCCGGTGCTGTGCCGGGACTCAGCAGGAGAAATGCTTGTCTTTGTGTAAACACTATAGATCCAACAGCCTCTTCAAATAAGAGCTATCAAATGGCAGAAGGGCTTAATCCTTTCGTTATTCAGTAGCACTGAGCCCTGGTTCTGGATTCTTGAGGCGGCGCATGTAGCATTGGCAGGGATAAGAAACAGACCAATTACAGCTTCATTCTCCACGGTTACCGAACAGAGTGGCCACAAAAATGTCTGCTTGCTCACTACAAGGAGCATCTGTTTTTTTTCTTTCTTTTTTTTCTTTCCAACTTCCCTCTGCATCTTTTCCTCATGTCTGTTCTCTCCATTCTGTACCTCTGTGGTGCAGCATGTCAGCAGTCAATGCTTCTTCTCAAGAAGCTGACAACTGACTGATGTGTTAATACATGAAAAGCCTGAATGGAGAGGACACTCTTTCACTAGTAAAGAGCAACAGAGTAAATTTATCTTCATAACTAGCACACAGAAAAAGAATAATAGAGATACTTCAACAAAGATAATTGGACTCAGCTGGGGCCTTTAATAAGGGTTCCAGTTCCAGACAGCTGAGTGTAATCCTCTCTATTTTAGCTGATCACATGAAGACAGCCCAACATGGGTCAGAAGACACTAAGGTTACGTCTCTGGACCTGATTAAAATAGTCTTTAGACTCTTTGGTCATGTGACCTCACCGTGCGAATGGCAATAGGGATGCCAGACTCATCCACTGGTCCAATGCCTTCGTAATGCGGGGCTTTAACGATGGACACCTTCTTTTCTTCTTCTGAGAAGCGAGCGAGGGGCACTGTGCTGTTGATGCTGGTGTGGCCTGAAACCACAGACTCCCTGGTGACCGATTCACTGCCCTCTGGTTACAAAAATGGAAAGGAGACAGACACGTAAATTAGTCTTTGTTATAGTCATAAAAATTCTTGCGTTTTGGTTAGGGGTGCACCGATTGCAGTTTTTTGGCCAATCACCGATTACCAATCTTGAAAAGGCCTGACCTGCCGGTACTATTATTTTGTCTGAAATGCCGCTAAGTATAGCAAGAAAGTCACTGGGTGGGTAACAGTGGGTTGACTATTGTTAATTGAAAATGTGCAGATATGACCTGGTGGTCATACCAGTAAAATAAAATCTTTAAATTATGTCATATATGGTACACATTGCATATTGATCTGTTCAGTTAACATAAGGCTGCGTAACAGGCAGGCTTCAAGGTGTAGAAGTTGTATCGGTATTGCCATTATGCTGTACTTAGCTAAAAGGTTTTCATAATGGATGTGTTTATTATCGACTTTCTTTTCTTCATTCACTAAACACAAAGATAGCAAAGCAATGATACACACTCCTTTGTTCTTACTGATCCTACGACGTTTGAGCTGCAAATGCGGTTGTGCACAAGCTTTGATCCAAGCAAGGCATTCTGTTTCAGATTTTGGAAATCTGTGAATTTTAGTTCCACAAATACAATCAGGATACCTGACATCGCCTGTACAGGTGGAGTACCATTCTTTTTGGCAAAAACTTTCTGCCAGTCTGCTAGTCCACAATGTACATCATCATGTGTTTACTACTGTAGCTTGTGTTTGTGAGAGGGTCACGCACGTGGTAGCTGCACTGTGACGTGAAATGGGCATTAGCCAATGAAACGCGGCCCTGTGGTAAGGACCATGTCTTCAATTGACAGAATCAAAACCTGGTTCCTTTTCCTGAGTGATGGACTGCAACTGCCAATTTTCTCTGCTGGCTTAAAAAGGACTCATTAGAATTACGGACCAAAAAAGGGGAAACTTCTCCAAAACATACATATTTTAGATCCAAATGCTTTCAAGAGAATGATTTAATGGTCAACTCAGACTGAGCTAGTTGCCCTCAATAATAACAGGCATGTTTTGAGGAGTAAATGTGAGGATCTCAAGTCAATCTTATGTTTTAAATATAGTAGCAGCAGCATCAGGCAGTGGGACTGCTTTGCTAACGGTGATACTGGTGGATAACGGCAGACAATCTCCACATTCATCAACTTCACTTCCAACCACTCGGTAGACAGCAGAATAAATAAGGAATTGGGGCCAAGATCCCAAACATAGCCCAAAGATGGTACCAGGTCAACATAAAGCTTGTGAAATGGGCTTCCTGAAGTCCCGATCAATAATAAATTCAAGTCGTTAATTATTTATTTAGATCCAGATCATTATTTAGTCCTAATTGCAACTCTACTGATGGAAGTGTCAAACTGCAGTCACTGATTTAGGCCTGACAGAAGGAATTTAGGTGAATCAATTTACCTTTAAGTGAAACTGACTAAACATAAAAAGAAGCTGACCAAAGAACAGTGACTCACCTGAGCTTCTGCTGTGTCTCTGGAGGCCTGTGTGGAGTGATGGAGGAGGAGGAGGATATGACGGTGGAGACATGGGCCTCTGTGGATGGCTGGAACTTCCATTCATTGCATGAGAAAGAACCTGACCCTATGATTGACCCACAAGCCAGAAAAAAAGCAACATGTTAAAAACCTTCTCAGCAATCTAAAACATTTTATTAAAAGTGTAAACTCATAGAATAAGAGTAAAACAAAGATAACTTCTAAAGGAAAAAAAAACACATGTTACAAAACAACAGTTAGACAATTAACAACAGAAGAAATTAGATCTAAAGTTATTTACACATAACGAATTCAGTGACTCTCTATTGTTAGATAGGGAAGTCTGATTTATTGGAATTTTATGACATGAAATATATAAACACCGACAGTAAACAAAGACAACTCATTCACAAACATCTGTATTATAAATGAGTTAATGAAAGCAGGACAGCAGACATGGCCCGAATGGGAGGCTTTGGTTAAAATAAATAAAAGAGCTCCCCCATTCAAAGAGACATTGAAATAAAATTTTAATCTGGCAAAGAAAGAGCAGTTAAATTAACAGCACTGGGATTTCAAAGCGAGAAGGGAAAAGTTCATATTCAACCGAGCCTTGTCTAGTTCTATGTCTTCTGTTCATCTGGATCTTTGTGGAAGGCAATCTAAATGTGTTAGCGCTGTGGATATTTCTCACTTCATTAAGCTGATGGATGCTGCAAGTACAAGACTCAGAATTACAAGTGATGGCACAATGCAACTATGACCTCACACAATAGATGCAAACCAAATAGCTCGGAAAAGTCAGATGAAGTAATGAAGGTAAATTCAAAATGACTGTTGAGTTTCGATAACTGCCTTTTGTTGTAGAACTGTAAAATGAACGGACTGTTTTAAGCTACGTACAGAGCTCTGCACATTTATTGGCACCTAAACACAACTGAATTAAATGTATCTGTTTTTGGAAGTAGCTTGATGTCACACTTAAAGACTTGACATCAAGTATAGCTGAGGCAGCAGTGTAGTACTGCCAATGCTGGACATTGGTGCACATCGTGTGAAGTGAGACGCCCCCACACAAGATGCGGCCCTTGTCGCCCATATCAGAAGCCATCACTGCTGTGATTGACAAAATTGAGCTATTTGGATTCTTTAAGTACTACAAATATTTGTGTCCAATCAGTTTGGTTGTATATTTTTCCTCATCTTGTTTCCTCAATATTTAGAGTTTGGAAGAAAAAAACATAGCAAAATATTGCAAATATAAGCCCACTGACACTGAAGCCAATAAATGTAAGAATATTGGCTAGAATGTTTTAATGTGAGGAAAGTGAGTTGAGTTTGTGACTAACTCCATGCATGTGAAATAAAAGAATTATTGAAAACAGTCTGCTGGTAACAGCTTAAAATAAAGTGCTTCAATCTGCTTGATTGGAAAGGTCAGAGTAGCACATTAACAAGAGGCTCTTAAATTAACATTCCGGTTGAGCTTTATTAAATAATATTTTAGGAATCAAACTATCAGGACAGAAAATAACTTCTGCAACTTGAGTAATAGTGTGAAAAAATGCTTCATTTTCAGTTCCAACAGCTGTAATGTGATTCTGTAGTGGAGTTTTTATGTTAACACAATGCAATACATTGCTCTTTTGTTTTGCTTAGTCTTTTGCTAGACTCAGAACATTACATTTACCCAGACAAACAGAAAGTACTAACTAAGGGCAACTACTTTGCTTGGTGAAATATCACCATGTTGGGCAACTTGCCAGCTGACGTCGCCACAGAGATAATCGTCACATCATAGTCATCTGATGTGTTTACAAGCTGGGTCAAACTCTGGAGAAAAGCAGTTGTTAAATACGACTGTCTCCTGGGTCATTATGAGGAAGATAATAGTTCATGTCGGTATCGTGGCAGGCCGCACATAATTCAAGGTTCGGCAAAGATCATCAGGGAACTCCTTGTGATCCTTACTGATAATTTTTTCCCTCTTTACTCTTGCAGAGTGAAACCATTTTAACTAGTTTGTCAATTGATGATCAACAGAAACATGCAATAAATGTTAAATAAAGAATACTATTTCAGTAATGAGGACAGATGACATGAGAGGACAGAAATCTTTGCTAAGTTGAGGAAAGTGACCAGCCACCCAGGAAGACAATACATCCATTAATCTGCTGTGATGACTAAAGTGAGAAGAAGGTCACCTTCTAAAACATCAAGAAGGCTTCCTTTAGAACATCAAGAAGTATTTCTTCTTGATGTTTAAGAAGGATCTAAAACACAAGTTAGAAATTAACACTGAAACCCATGTTATGCGTTTTGCCTCTTTCAGTGGGGGATGGCCATTTGATCCGTCATCTAACTTTTTTTGAAGCCATTTGGAACGGGATATTTTGTACTGACTATAGGTCACTTCATGCACACGTTTTAGTTTTAGCTTTGAATATTCAGATTAACAGCACTGATGTCCATATCATATTTTTCCCTGTAAAAACATATTTAAATTTTAAACCCATTTGGATTTTTTTGTCATAAAGTTGCCTGTGGTATTGCTCTTGCAAACCAAATGTGCATGCAAGTTTGGTGTTCATATGTGGAGGCAAACAAAATGTAATAGGACAAATAGAGCTAATTTTATTCTGAAGTATGACAAAAGAAAAAGGAAAAGGATGCTGAAGCTGACATTAACCTAAAGCTGACATGAATACATCCACATAAGCATAAAGAAACAACACCGAATTGAATTTTGACATCTGATAGGTGAGGAGGAGTTAATGGTTAGTGGAAGTAAAATAAAAATGAAAAAAGAAATGTAGTAATCACACACATTTTTCAGTTTAGTCATTAAAATGATTAGGTGGGAGAGAAGGGACACTTTTTCAATGTAATGAAATGTTACAGAGGTGGCTTGTTCAGATAATTACATTAGTGACAGTAGCTGCTGCAGCAGTGGAGCCCACAGAGGTTGTTAGCACATCATCAGGCCCAGCAGTGGATACGTAGGTAGAGACATGGCTGAGCGTGGGCGAAGGCGTGGGTGAGGCGCCAGGTGAGTCCAGGCTACAGATCTGAAGCTCATCAAGCAGACCCGCTGTGGATGATGAGTAGTGGCTGAGCGCCGACACTGTCACAGGGGAAGTCGCCGGTGACACACAGCTACCTATGCTCATGTTGCTGAAAGAGGCGACGCTCTGCCCACTGATTGCTCCAGTTTTCATAACAGCTCTGCTAGGAACATACGGGGTGGGTGACGATAAGGCCTTGGCCATTAAGCTGGATGGGTAGTTGAGTGATTCGGAGCTCTGGCAGCGACAGGGGAAGTGCCGTGCTGACGGGTCAGGGGAAGGAGGCCCCTGGTGTTGGAGTAAGAGCAAATTGGTGGGAAAAGGAGGAAAGGAGGCGAATGCTTAGTTACATGACTAATTAGTCAGCGAGTCAAAAGACTTAGGGTGGTGTGACAAAACAATTCACGGTTGGTTGATGGTAAATTCAAGCTGCAGCAATGTCTTTCAAAACATAAAAAAGGCTGTAAATTAAAGATGCATCATTAGTATAAGTTTAGTGATGAACATTAAGTGATTCTTCCTGTCAATGAGATAAATATCTACTAAAAGAAACATTTGGTTAATGACACACATACAGTAAACATGATTACATATCAGTTTTGTTGGTCAAATGGAAGCATCAAGACTAGACAACTAAAGTGCAGAAGACAAGTTGTATACAAAACCCATCAAAATATATTCCATTTATTTATAAAGAATGTCAAAAGAAAATTTTTTGACTTTTTACCTACTGATCAGACCTCAAGGACTGGACCAGGATCATGATCTAGGCATGTTCAAATGACTGGTATTGAGAGTCCTTGACAGAGTTAAATGACTGTTACCTGTTGCTACAATGTTTGTGAAGGTATGTTTGCTTTAATGATGTTCAAAGGGTTAATTTCTTTTGAACTTTGTTAAAGGCAAAATGCTAACAAGTCAAATAAAAATGGCACTAAATGTTAACATTAGCCCAGTGATTCAACAAACAGCTCTATAGGAAAATGGAAAAATTGGTGTACTTCTTGAGTCCTAAGAAAAATAATGGTAAGGCTATGAGTGTTTCTTGTCATGTTTTGTTAAATCTCTGACAGCTTACTTAACCAAGCTAACCCGTGTTGGAGCAGCACATTAAAGCTATTAACTGTAGAAGCTAAAAGGATACGGTGTTGTTCAGAACATCACATCACTGGTGAGTCAGTGGGTGTAATACTGATGAAATATAGTGTTATTTAATGCAACTTTGACATTGACTGTATTATTTTTAACAAGGTATTTGGAGTTCTGGTTTTGGCAAAGTGCTAACTGTAAGTGACTTGCACCACTATAAGTGACAATAATACTTGATCAGGACATCTCAACTTTTATCACGGAGGCTCTAAATTTGGCATTTGACAAATGGTAGCTTGACCACCATTGATGTTTTGTGTAAAATCATCTAACACAAACAAATGTGTAGCCATTTAGTGTCTCTTGATGCTACCAATGTCCAAACACTCGTGCTTGACTGCAAAGACTGAAGATCTTGCTCTAATTACACTGCATAGTCAGGTATGTACCAACAGATGTGCAGGCGAAGGTCTTGGTGGAATAGGAGGAGGAGGCATTGTCATCTTCACTTGCGTTGAGGTCTGATCTGGATCTTGATCTGGAACCTTCACCTCCACTCTTGGATTTGAAGCCAAAGCTTCTGGATTTTTTAGATCTTCTGCATTTAAGTGGACATAAACTGAAGCTGTCTGTGATGGGGTTTGGGGTGTGTTTGAAACCATTTGTGAAGGTGGAGAAGATGGTGAGAGGGAGCCTGAGGTCAGGATCTTGGAATTGGCTTCAAATTGAGGGTTAATGTGATCAGGGGGGTCAGGGATAGTGACGGGGGTTAGTTTAAGTGAAGAAACCTTACGTTTCTGTGTGATGGTAGTGGCAGAGGCATTGAGGTTGCTCATATTATTTGCAGCTGTGGACTGATTAACCTGCTGGACTGAATTTCCACTGGTCTCTGAGTAAGAGGATGTGCTGGTAACTGTGAAGGATTCTTTTAATACAGCTTTGTCATTCTTTGTGAATGTTAGCCTTCTAGAACTTAAGTCATTAGGCAGATCAATGATTGAGTTGAATTCCGGTGGATTGGTGCCAATGGACAAGAGGTTAAAACTCTCTCTCCTGGGGGGTGGCTGTGGCAAGGGTCTGACATCCTTGTTAGCCAATCAGAAGCAGAAGCCGGTGTAAGTTCAAACAACAAGAATAGGAAAAATAATCAGCACAAATAAATCCATTGTGACGTTTCAAGAATGTGCTTACAAATCCAAAAATGATTTTGCAGGATTTACTCATTTCCAACTATAATGGATTTTTACCAGCCAATGGTAAAAATCCATTCAATCTCCACATTAAGAGTCCAAGATAATTAAAAATGTTTTCTTACAACCTGTAGTCAGCTAAAATAATTCTAAAGCCAGCCTAGGGTAAGAGCAGATTACCTGTGTGGGAGACTTTTTGTCCTGTAGGTTGGGTCTGACACTCCGAAATCCTTTGGCAGCAAGAGATGAACTGCTGGCATCTCCATTCTTCAAACCATCAGTAGCGCTGCGGGACCGCCAAGAATCTGCAGATTATAATATGATCTGGTGGGTGCTTTATTTTACATCTTTTTAGTTATATTAGAGACATTTAATAGTTTATTTGATCATGTTTAGATCTGCACAATATATTAGGAATATGTTACCATCATAATATCTGTGTGTCCAATATTCATATCATAAAGCAGGGGTGTCTAAAGTCGGTCCTCGAGGGCCAGCATCCTGCATGTGTTAGATCTCTCCTGTGTGGTAGTAACAACCTTTTCAGCATGTTAGTGTTCATCTTAGGCCTTCTAACGAGCCATCATTTGATCCAGGTGAGTTAAACCAGGGAGAGAACTAAAACATGCAGGATGCCGGCCCTCAAGCACCGACTTTGGACACCACTGTCATAAAGGATTGTTTGAAGCCAGCTGGACAGAGTTTAACAGCAGCAGAGGTTCACACTGGACACTAACGATTTTACCCAATATGCTAAAGGTCACAGACTAATGGAAGCACAGATGTGAACAAGAGGAAAGAATAAAGCAGGCATTATGGCCAGGATGGTGGCTAGATATGGGTCGGTATGAAATTATGATTATATATATTGATAATGTCATGGTTTTGCAGTATTGTGCTTTTATGATTACAGCTCTAAAATGTGTTATTTTGCATTTTATTTAGAATGCTTTGATGTGAATGCATAGATGATTTGGTTCTTAAATATCTGCTGAATTGTGGGGTGATTTTCAGCCTTTGACATGACCTGTTGCTGCCAGAACCACTAATGTTCTAAAAGAACGGATAGGACAGACATTAATTTAACTGGAATTTCATATTAGCCTATTACACAACTAAGTTATATCTAGATATAGTAGTTATATCTACTTCTAATAGGATAACTGTGTTTCCATTGCTTTGACAGATAAGACAAATTAAGTTATACTGCTCAACAACAGTTGTTTTTATACTGGCTTAATGCATCAGGTTGGGAATTCTGTGGGAAGCACTCATGAATTGACTGACTGAAGGAATTTGTCACTGTAAATGTGCAGAATTGCTACACTTGACAATAGAATTTCAACCATTTGAAGACAATCACAGAATACCCACAGAGAATCACAGAGAATGTTGGAGCAGTTTTATATTTTGCCACCCTCCCTCATATCTGCCTAAAAAAAAGAACAAGGTAGAGTGAAAGGAGAAAATGAGTGCAACAGCGTAAGAAGAAATTGTGGATAAAAAGAAAAATCACATAGGTTTGGCAGTATTTTTGATATTTAAAACAAAAAATACTCAATATTGACTATGAAATACTTATAGGTTTTTCAGCCTATCAGCCTGCCCTAATTCAAGTTACATCTTGAAAAATGCTGTATGTATCGCAGAGGGAAAGAAAAAAAAACTACAGTATTTTATCCAGTATTGTGCAGCCCTACTCATGTTCATTAATGAGATTATTTTTACCAGATAGTCCAGTCACCTACCAAACTCTGATGAGTGAGAATCATTAGCTGGGAAACAGAGAAGAGTAAACATAATTATTAATGTTTCTATGAGTGGCTGGGTTGTATTATGTCCCTAAAACAGTGGATGAATGAAATGTAATGACATGTAAATAAGAAATTAGTTCACAAACTACAAGAATGTTGAGTGCTTCATAGACACACAGGTGAACAAATGGATGTAATATCATAGACAACAGAAAATCAATTCATTTTATATTACACTAATTATACTATTGTGATGCAGTTATATCCAATATAACAGTATTGGATATAAAGTCCATATTTAAATTTGGAAAACATACTTAATAATAATCTTATTGTCCACATGTGGAAATCTGTCTTTGGCTTTTTTATGGTGGTTAAAACACAATATATGATAAATAAAATTTAAAAAATTGACACCAAATACTTTATTTTATAGTTGTGGTTTGTTTTAAATATCTGTGCAACAAGAAACCACAAAACCCAAAATTCAATGTTTTGGGCTCAGACACAGAGTTGCAAAGACTTGAGGAGATTAGTTCTCCTCTGCCACAGACAACCCATCATCTGCCAATAAAAAATCTGGTTAATTCCATTTTCTGTTCTTCAAATTCACAAATTACAGAAGATACAGTGCATTAACATTTTCACAGACTCTGTTCACATGAGGATGCATTCCACAACACAATACAAAAATAAAGTGGAATTTGGATGATCTTGACAGCAGTCATATCCAGCCCTTTAATTGCAGATGCAAATCCATCCACAATACTTTTATTACTAATATTATTTCATTTATCTTGAAGTCAATATCATTAATTTTCTGATTTCAGTAAGCAGCCTCATTGTCCTACAGCTGTGCAGCACTGTTATACTCTACACCACTAAACAGAGTTTTAAAAAAATATTGGCCAAAGAATTCTCTGAAGTCAAAGTTAAGATGATGTATTAAGATTATGGAAAACAAATGGACTTATCAGGAAACACAACTATTATTTACAGCTTTAGACTAAACATAGAGTAAAATAATAAAGATCTTGCTCATATTTGATACGTTTTTACAGTTATTTCATTTTATGGTTAAGGAGCAATATCTACCTACCAATGCCAGAAAAGCTAACAGTTATATTCAGTATTGATTATTAAATTTATAATTAGATTTTATCATGTGGCTGCAATAAACAATCCAAACTCTCCAACCCAGTACTAAGCTCAAACACCTTCCATATTCATACATGGACAAAAAAGTGGGTACTCTCTGCTAATGAAAGAAAAAAAACACAATGGTCACTGAAATAACTTGGAACAGACAAAAAACATTCTAAAAAATAACCAATGAGAATCAGACATTACTTATGAAATGTGGTTCAACGGAATCATTCAAAAAAAATAAAGAAAACAACTAAAGAAATAGGCCTTTAATAATAATGGTGTTTCTGATTCAAAAAGAGGACACAAACTGATGGTGGAAGTGCAGAAACTGTGATTTTTTAAAATTATTATTATTTGCTATGATTCAACCATGTCTGAAAAGTTATGGTGAAGCTGTAGGTGCTTCAAATATTAGAACTGCTACAGGCCACTAGAAGTGTAGCATATGATTATATTTAGCTCATTTCTGTTTAAACTGCACAATGTGTTTTACAAATAAATGGAACACGGCACTAGCAAGACATGTAGACACATGTGACCATTTTAGTTAACTTTAAAAAATGTGTTATAAAAGTTTGAATTATAGTTTATTTAGAAAGCCATATAAAAAACATAACAGCAAACTACCATGCAATATCTTCGACATATTTTTGCTGACACCAACCCTTTGAATAGTGAATAGCTATAGTTTTAAAGTGTTGCAAAAACGTTTCCCACTCAAAATTCAAATGTCTGTGTGGTTGCGAGTGTTAGTACCTGTGGCCAAATTTGGTGAGCTCTGGACCCTCTTCATTGGAGAGAGTATGAGTGACAAGGCCACGCTTTTTCTTGCAATTCCTCCACTATCTGAGAATTCCCAGCCAGGCCCGAGATCAATGAGCCAGAAGCAGCAGCAGAAGCACACATGCACATGCACGGTCGCAAAAACAACACACCAAAACACAAATATACACACACACAAAAAAATGCAGTTAGAGCAAAGCACATGCATTTGACATGCTTACTTTATTTCAATGCACGCCAGCTTTTTGGTTCTGCAGTAAGTATTTCTTGCAAGATTTAACAGCTCTCGGTTTGTTTTGGTTTATTAGGTTTTGCTTACTTGCCAGGACATAAATTCAAGAACATGATTGGTTTATGTGCAGGGATCACAGACCCTTCTAAATTAAGTCATCAATATCCAATGATAATGGAAAAGAGAAAAAAAAATCTTGATCTTAATAATATTAATACAGTTCTCAAAGTTACTGTACATAAACAGAAATATATTCATATTTACATGCTAAAACATACTAGGTTACCTTATAATCTTTTGCTAATTACATCCATTAAACAACCTCACTTCCTACAAATAAAAATGGTTATTGTATTTTTTTTCTCTGCAAAATCACTATGTGCAACGCTATTTTACTGTTGCCCTTTACACTACTAACAACAGTCCATTAATAAACGGAGTCAGGCCACCTGGCAGAACAGACACAGGTACATGTTGTGTTGAGATGTGTAGTTGATAGATTACTGATTAGTGGCTGACAGAGCTTTGAACAGTTATTATACTATGAAAACACAAGTTTTCACAACTGTCAGACTGTTTTTACAAAAGCTCCACAAAAAGTAGTGCACAACAAAAAGGTACACATTTTATATTCATATTGACAACAATATTTATGCTTGCAAAGTAAAACAAAAAACATCTCACAATAAAAAAAAAACATAGATCCAACTTTGACATTGGAAGTATCTTTAAAACTATTTGCATGTCTGTTTGTGTGTTCATACCTGTATTCATACTGAAGAGCACTTCTTACTGATCTACTGCAGGGGGACACACTGTCCTGCAAAACAAACAAGACTACTAAGGGATAGAGTCCCAACACAAATCATTTTGAAGCTTGAAAAACACTGGTCACTTTATTCAGGCACACAGTCACAGCAAAGCATCAACTCCATCATATTATAATTTAATAATTTGGTAAGCCAAAGAATTTTATGCTCACATACTTTACCATGAAAGAGAAAACCTGACAACCCCCAAACACTGTCATAACATTATTTTAATAAAAGTTACATACTGCTGCTTTCAATATATGGATTTATTTAGGATGTAAATTCAATGTATGTATGTATAAATGTAAATTTAGGATGTTGTAGCTCTACAACATTTACTACAACTCATTAGGGTTTCAAAGTTACAAATTCCTGAAAATATGAATGATGATGACTGTTTTGATGATGACTGAATATTCACAGGCAAAAGTTGATCTGTATGTAAAATGTTGAAACCATGTTGCATGATTTACCTGATTTAAACCATTCACTATACTTTCTAAATCTCAATCAAGACAGACATCGTTCACACACGACATTAACGTCTGCCCTCAATACAGGTGTGAATGTTCTCCTAACACACCAATGACAGTTTCCCTCTGGCCACCATGGACATTAGTTCGTATTTTTGTTTCATAGTTTGAATTCAATAAATTCAAAAAATCCTAAGACAAGCAGCAGAGTCATTACCAAGAAACAGCAAAGAAAAAAAAGGGGTTAAAATCTTTTGTCTTTAGGAGAGACACATCTACCATATTGATGTCAGAATGAAAAAGTAGCACAACTGATTACATGCATTTTAAGATGTAATGAAAGCAGATCAGGTTATGTCTGTTTTATCTTTACAAAAGCTTTACAAAAAGTAATGCAGGACACTTTTTTATATAAATAGTGGTAACATTAGTTGTGCTTGCAAAGTAAAACAAAAAACCTCTCACAATAAAAATATATTGATCCAACTTTGTCAAGCATCAGCAACACATATAACATAACTGGGAGTAATATTGATGCAGATTACAATGTTGTGTTTAGCTTCATGAAGCTATTTTCCTTGAACTGTAGCTGAAAGGCACATGATTAATGTGTGAAGGGTATACTTCAAAAGCTGAAGGCCAGAACACACATTGCATTGCTGACTGAGTACATAATGCATAATGTCATCATGGGACTCTGGGCTTAGGGCACAAACAAGAAGCATCAACTCTATTGGCTGTCTTGAGGCACACATTTCTGTAAATAACATGGACTTACTGCTAACATTGCATTACCCTGGCGCAATAACACTAATATTGATGTAATGTTTGTGAATGATGATATGAAGGAATTTCAAGTGTTAATGTGTATAACCTCAGGTTCTCCAAAACATTATTTTCCGCTGCATGTTGGACCTTTTAAATAAATATATTGTGGAGAAGAGAGATTTTTTTAATGTTGTGCTTGAGGTTGCACACTTTAAAAAAACAACCGATACACGATTGTTTAAGCTGTCATCATGTATTTGATGTTACACTACAGATTACCTCCATGCCAATAAATAGAATCAGCAGATTTTCTGTAATGATGACAGAATGTACTCAGCACACACTCTATGACAAAGAATGACAAGTATTTCCAGACATTTGCTCCAACACTGACACCCTGGGGCCTAATTTCACTTTGACAAGTAAAGTGCTAATGACCACGCCTGTCATTGGTGTTTATTTTGGAGGAGGTATGTAAACGTATCATGACATGAATGTATTGACCCCTAGTATTAGGCTGTAGCGATGAGTAGCATTGGATGGATGGCAAACCATTCTCATTTATTTGATCAGGATGACAACTTTCCATACTGTCATCAATTAGATAGGGGCCATTTCTATCCTTCAAGAACAATAAGGTATATTTATATATTACACTTGGAATGAAAACAGAAAAATTAGCAACACCTCTTTAAATTGTATATTTCCTTACTTTACATTACTTAAACACTTTTCGTACTTTCACACAGGGATTGTTTCCAAGCTTCACTCTCAGACCTGGTTTCAAAACGTGCCAGTGTAAGACACACTGATCAATGGAAACGTGCAAATGTGCAGCTGGATCACAAAGCATGTGGGCAATAGATGGTTCAGTTGGCAGAGCATGCTCACATGTGCAGCGAAGAGGTGTAACATTACCAAAAACTCACATTATCGAATGAGACACGATACCGACATCATGAGACGGGATGACATTTTAATATTACTTTTTCAAATCAATATAAACTCAACAAACTGAGATCTTCCTTTTTTTCCTTTCTTGAGACCTTAGGTCAATGCTTCAACTATGCCTGGTTTGCAGTATAACATCTACTGTTTCCCAGTTGCTGTTGATGGAATGTGCTTTATAGTGATGCAGTTCAATGTACTCCTATGATGTTCAGTGATGCTTTCTACATCTTTCAGCATCGGAACAACGTGCAGAATGCAGCCAAAAAGATGATTTAACAGTAGTTTTATTACAACTTCATCAGGCAAAGTCATGCCGATCATAACTGGCTGGTGCTCGCAACATAAAAGTCACCTCAACAAGAAACCTTGAGAAGTTTCAATATTGTAGGCTGTTGCACGACAAGTTCTTGTTACACTACTAGTCCACAGGCTGTAGTCCAGCTGTGGGCAACTCCAGGCCTCGAGGGCTGGTCTCCTGCAACTTTTAGATGTGCATAAAGTCAGAAACAACAGGATATTCTCTGTTGTGGAAACCTGACTGTAACTCAGCCCAGTTAACTCCACAATAAAAAAATATAATCAAAGAAACAAACTGCATATATGTGCATAAACATACACACAACCCTAACCATTACTAGTACGTGCCAAACCCTATACCTAACCTGAATTCAATTCACACCTTAATCCTAAAACTGACTCTAACCCTAAAACAGCACTTCTTTATTCAGGGACTGGACTTTGGGATTCATAAGGAACAGCAGCTCCTCATAATGGAGTATTTGCTGGAAAAATTGGGTTTACAAGTTCACAAATGCTAAAACATGCAAAACACACATATATTCTATTTCGACTTTAAGGGATATTATACTACCTTGTATTCATCACCTTGAAACATACTCTAAGCTTAACCACTTGCCAAAGCCAATCCCTACACTAAACCTTACCTTCAAAACTTGAATGATTTACATTTTGGAAATTTACTTCTGACCAAAAAGATGGAGATACGTCTCCATAACATGGCTGTAACTGATTTAGGTCCCCACAACATGAGCAACCCTCAGCCACACACACCCACGTACACTCACACGGTCACACACACAAGAGTAAATCATGGCTCTGGCGTCGCAGGCTGTCTGCATCCAAATGATGGTCAGATTATGAGCAGCATCATGTTTCTTTGAGACAGATCCACGGCGACACAGCAGCTGCGACCATGGTGTAAAGTTCGGGCAGCACACTTGAAGGAACCGCTCCAGGTTTAGAGAGCTTCCCATTTGTCCCCACAGACTTCTGAAAGTCTTTCAAGAAAATCTGCGCAAACATTTATAGACTCAGTGGAAGATGTTTTTTGTAGTGCAAAACAATTTATTTTGTGTATCAGTGAGTGGGATAAATGTTTCATTATTATGCAGCTGATATATTGCCAACATGTTCATGGCATTATTTATAAGAAAAGAAGGAGGCACGCGTGTTGAGAGCAAAACTAAACTCTCTACCACTTTCAGTTATAAGATGCATGAAATGTATTTTCTAATGACAGACTCATTCTTTTAAGTCTGTTGCTCCAAATTCATTTGGAATTGCAAAGGTCAAAGCATTTGGTAGGTCCACTTCCATGTCTGAAAGTAATTTTTTATTTTCTTACTTGGTTTATCTGCTGTCTATAATTTAGAAATTGGTGGGCCACTCTGGAGACTTGCAAGGATATAATTACTGACTGTAATAGCAGAGGGGTTTGCAAATACACAATTAGGAGCTTTAAGCCAAAGAAATCTGTTAAGTGCAACCTCAAACCATCAAGATCTATTAATCTGCTGAAACCTGACTGCATATGTCTGTACTAAAAAGCTTAACTACCAGTATCAGACCTCTTAGCAAGTATGCAGGAAAAACAAAAAATTAGTGCCTAGCAGTCACCACAATCTAATACCTGAGGTTTTCCTGCTACAGAGATGTGGTTTAAAAAAAAAACATTGGAATTTTTGTTTTTGATTTTAACTAATCTCACATGCACATTGCATGTTCTGTAGCATTAGAAATGGCATAAACACATCTAATAATAGAAGAAGAAGAAGAAGAAGAGATGCTAAAGCAAATGATGAATCATAATAAACGAGGTTCAAAACATTCCCATGATGGGTAACCTCTCAGAATAAATCACAAAATCTTTTTGTCAGGATGTTCGAAAGTGTTCCGACTAAAGATGGTATCAGTTTCCTGACACTTGTCATCTGTGAATAATATCTATCCTTGTGTTCTTAGTTTTTTGTTTTTTTAGTGATCAATTCTGGCATTTTTCTGAAGGTGATGGGTAGATTTGACCAACCCACAAGCCACATTGGCTGGTCTATTTTATGAACAGGAGAATGGCTTTTAGTTTTGGCAGATGATTTATAGAGGGCAGCAATACATTAAGTTGTGTAATATGTGTCATTCATCTAGCGTTCTTGTAGCACATATTAGTCATTTATGATATTCTTAGGATAAAAGCAAACTAGCATTAGCCTGCCTTTCCTGTGAACCCCTCCATTTGCAAAGTGGAAGAGGGATGCACATTTACTTTTTATTATTAGCAGTAGTCCTTAAAACTGCTGTCACTGTGCTTTTCTGCTGCCGTTGTGAAAACCATCTTTGAGGTCTGTGTGTTACTTTTCATGCACTCCTGTTTTGAATAGTGCATGAGAACTGGGCTCAAGGGTGTGGAATTTAGTGTTTGGCTATGTCACGATAGTAAAGATGTCATCATAACATGCTGCATAACATGCTGAGAAAATAATGCATGTCATGTTAGTTATCACGCTGTGTCATGATATTAGAGCATATCAGCTGACTAATTAGCCAGGCTAATTAGGGTAATTTGATTAAATTCCAACCTGTACTTGGTTCCCTAACAGTTATGCTATACGTTAATAAATAAATTAAAAAAAATAAATAAATAAATAAATATATATATATATATACACATATTGTTGCAAAGACATGATTTGTGTGCCTTTCTTCAATCAGCTTGTGGAATGTTCAGAGCCAAATCAATTTTGATAATTTTCCCTTGAAAAACTAAAGAAAACTCTTAAATATAACAATGTGCTTCTTTTTTTAAGTTAGCACATTATGAAAAAGGTTATCTTTCATGCTATGGGAGGGCAACATTTGATACAAAACAAAACTCAGGTTTTTATGAAATGACTGTTTATCAATTAATCGCTAGTCGATCTGTAAAATCAGTCAGGATTAGATCAATTCATTAATCGAAAGCTTGAATCCAGACTGGTCTGGTCACTCAACACTTTCTCTGGCCTTTGACAAAAAAGACTTAAAACCATAGGAATGCTAGGACATAAAACATAAGCAGTTTTGAAAATGTAATAAAACCTTACTTGAAACAGTATAAAGATGTGAAATAACACAATATAACACAATAACACATTACATTATGTTTATTTTTTTATGTATGTATATATCAGTCATGTTTACTGATACAGAATTCTGAATTTATATAAGATGGGAACTGTCAATTACAAGTTTCCCTGACTGACTGTCTAAGTATAAAAATTAATTCGTACAAATTTTAAAAGAAAATTAATAAAAGAAAATAAATTGTGGCAGGTCCTTTAAAGACAAGATTAAGTTGATTCAAACATAAAATTAAGAGATTACAACATTATCTCTGTATGTGCATCACAGCATAAATGGGAATAATCCCCGTTCACAAACATGTTTTCACAAATATTTAATGTCATAATGGTCGGAAGAGCCAATCAAGGAACAAATAGGCAACTTATTGATGCATCAATACTTTCAGAATAACATCAATAAGCTTAGTTTACATAAAACAATGTTCGCTTTAAATACTGTTTTTAGAAATCTTCTAACTTATGATAGTGTTTTAGTAAATTTAGTAAACTTTTCAAAACATCACTTTTTGGTGAGTATTTATAACAAAACACAAGACAGGAAGTGTTTATTGCAGATAACAATTCAGGACCCTGACCCTGAGTGGTCACTCTGGCAATGACAGATATTTACACCATGTCAGCAGATTAAGCTCCTTAGAAAATCTATTTTAAAACCAAAAGACTTTAAAGTCATCACACAGACATGTTCTCATCATCCCTTCCTGTACAGAAGAAGAAAAGCCTGTCAGCTGTTCAAAACAAATCTACGAGCATTAATGAACATTTTTTTCTGTAGTGATGGCACAGCATATGCAAACAGATTCAGGAACTTAATTCCAGGGAGCAAAGTAACACCATTTATCATCAATAACTGCTGAGATGTGGGAAGAAATTCCCCTTTAACAGAAAAAAGCTTCCCAGGAGAGCTGACATAAATCTCAGTCCAAACATCTAGTTTGAAATGGACGGATGGATAGAAGCAAGCCCAAAAGAAGGCAGAATGCAGCATTGCTGCATTCTTTATTCACTGAACTGGAGCCAAGTTATTTTAGTGGTACATTTTTGTGGTAAAATGAGGAGGGTCAAGGGTTGCTGTGGAAAAAAACCCTAGAGGGAATGAGAAGAAATCTGGCTAGATGAATTTATTTAATGTGAAAAGCTAGATCTATTTCATCAAAAAATGTAGAGATGCAGATAAACTGCCTGTTGAAAAATCTGATTAGTCCTAACAAATGAAAAGTCTGATGTTCAGTGAATGCACCACAAAACACTCCCAGCTTGAGAAACAACACTCTTTGGTGGACAACATCAAAAATACTTGAATTTAGCTATTTTCAGTAACAGTGAGATATTTAAAAAAGCACGGAGATTACAGAAACTGTTAAAAAGGATGTGTCCACTTTCTACAATATACATAGGGAGATTTCTGTTTTAAAAATACTAAGTGTTCAAACAAGTATAAAAAGTCATAATGTCAATTCTGTTATTATTCCATCTTTGTTTGGAAATAATAATAAAGTGAATCTTCATCTTCAGTTTGAAATCACCTTTACTCCCAATACAATAATTGACGGTCACTCATGGTTGAAAAGCTAAGTAAACATATTTTCATTCCTTCACTTCTTTTATATTATTATATATCAAAGCTTTACAAATATTAAAAAATAAATAAATAAAAAAACAATTATTGCTACATATAAACGTGTTACATGTATTCTGTCAAACATGTTTGATTTTTTTTTTAGGTTTGCTTAGTGCTCTGGAAAAATTTGTTACATTCTGAGTCCCCAAGTGTTTTAATAGAAAATAAAACTTATTTTGAGAAGGCACATCGATATCTAATCCACAAAATTCTATACACAAGAATGTAGATGCAATAATCTTTTAAGCACTGAATGGAATCTGAAACCTAGTCACATGTTATGATTATTTTAGACATTTTCTACCAAGTTTAATAAGTAAATGTTTGGCTTCAAAAGCTTCACTAACCATCTCTGTTACATAACCCTATAAACTCCTGGCCTGGAATTCAATTTTAAGCTGCTTCACACTTGAATAACTATGAAATATGTTAAGAATTCAGTTGAATCAAAGTAAAAGCCGTAATTACTTTAATGCACCAACAGACACAAAGATATCACAAGAGTTTATCCCAAACATTATTTCATGCTCTCTCTCACACACAAGCACAAAGCTGCTTGTTGTGGGATGCAGGACGCTTTGCAAGGAATGCTTTATGAGAGCGTTGTAACTGTTCAACCAGTGCATTACTGCCACTAGTTGAACAACAGCCACCTCCAACCACGTCTCCGTTATCGGCCTTGTTTGTTCAACCTTGCCACTCATTAGCGGACGCCCCTCTGGCTGTATGAATGGACACGGGGGGGTCAAACGCTGACCCTGCATGCCCACTCACTGGCCATACTGCAAATAACAGAGGGCCGTGTGTTCTGCAGATTGCATCACAACTGCACTAACGAGCAGAGCCATCAGCCTGAGAGCACTAATGTAATTATATAACACAATTCCTCTTGCTCGAAGTCAGAGCACAGGGTAGGGTGAATGAATAGGATGTGACAATTTGAGGGTTTATCATGTTACCATTCCAATATAGAACCCAGAATGTGGTTAGTTTATGTAATTTTGATGTTAATGGAGAGGAAGACAAAATAAAGAGGGAAAACGAAAAAGAAAAAATAGGAGAACAAGAGGTAGAAAAGAATGGGAAAACAATCAAAGATGGCAAAACCCATTATGCACTTGTTTCCTAATAATCTATCTGGGGGAGACAGCATTATAACCAGACTTTTCATAGACCCTAACCCTAACCCTAACCTAACCCTAACCCTACAGGACTGTTTCATGTCAAACAGTCCTGTAAAATAACCCAAAGTGAAGGATGTAACTACAATCTTTTTAAGACACCAAACTTTTATAGAGACAACCGTAAGGAGACAGTACTTAATTCTGAAACATGAAGATGCGTCACAGACCTGAACATCTAAACTGCAAAGGTAAACTAAAGTGAGGTTTTTATTGACTTGATGATGCTGAGCTGCTGGTTTAGCTTTATTCTAATCGGAGAGAGAAAGAAAAAACAGCTGCTCCTCAACAAGATATGTTAAAAAATATTTAAGGCTGAAAACCTAAAAAATACTTCAAGGGTTTCAGCTGCAGTGAGGCTCAACCTTATTTCTATACATCTTGTTATAAACAATGACATGCATACATTTGATTTCATTTCAATGTTATCTTAAAAGTTCTAAATACATACTGAATATGACAAAATAGATATGGCAGAATCTGTGACAGTAGCAGCAAAATCAACAGATCTCCACCTGATATTTCTCAGAGAGCAGAGTGGAGCTCCAAGTGAGCAGAAAGTGTTTGTCAAACTGAGACACACAGGTGACTTCATGCTCTAAAGCGAGGCTGAGAACCAACCCCTCGCTGTGTTCCCCAGGGGTCAAGGTGACATTCCACA
Source organism: Micropoecilia bifurca (assembly GCA_903067075.1). Taxonomy (NCBI): domain Eukaryota; kingdom Metazoa; phylum Chordata; class Actinopteri; order Cyprinodontiformes; family Poeciliidae; genus Micropoecilia; species Micropoecilia bifurca. The sequence goes on from CAEGAF010061107.1 coordinate 24,002, forward strand.
ACACCTCTGAGACTGATCTAATGGAGGGATCGGTGCATGGCTTTTGTTGAATGAGAAATAAGAGAGCACGAAAAAAAGAAGGGTGTAAAAAATAGACGGAAGTATGTCGAAGTGACAGGATGAAAATGAGACGACATGGAACAACTTTGACCGGGTAGGAAGTCAGGAAAGGTTCAGGTCTGAAATATGCTTCCTTTTTATCATCTTTACCAATTCATTACTTTTCATATTTAGTTTTGACAATACAATATTACAATACAATATTTACTGAAATATAGTCTTTGTAAAGATATTTATTTTCCTTGCTGATGTTCACATCTACCTTTTCAGTTAGAATTCCTATTTGACAATAGGAATTCCTTCCTATTGGCATATTTTATCATATTTTATTTCTTGTGCAAGTCTATTCTTGTGCCTTCTATAGTCGTGTGGACTGCTTAACAACAAATCCATTCTTATTCTTAAATTTAAAGCTAAATTGCATCGACTCATCAAACATTAGATTGTTTGCAGCTTTCCAAAGTAAAGTTATTCCCCGATGCTATTCCTGAGGTGGCTGTGGAAGGAAGCACTATTTTTATTCAGCACTGTTTTTCCTCGTCAACTGTCAGAAACAACAAAAACTCTAAACCATGCTCTGTAATTGTGGCTTTCAAATGAGGAGATAAATACAATTCTCTTCTGGTTTATAGATTGTAAAATCTATTCGGATCGCCTAATTTGTATTCTGTTACAGTCGTCATATGATTTACAACAAGCAAATATAAAAGTTGGTAAGGAGCATTGTTATTATGAGCTATTATGAGTGTGTCGTGTGTGTGTGTGTGTGTGTGTGTGTGTGTGTGTGTGTGTGTGTGTGTGTGTGTGTGTGTGGTTGTGTGTGTTTGTGTGTGTGTGTGTGTGTGTGTGTGTCTATATATATAGATATATATATATATATATATATATATATTTGTGTGTGTGTGTGTGTGTGTGTGTGTGTGTGTGTGGGCGACATGTGGGCGTGTGTGTGTGTGTGTGTGTGTGTTTATTTAAGAGGAAAATTGAAGCAGATTAAACAAGCATTGATATGAATTAGGTATGTTAACTTATTTGTAAAAGTTGAAAAGAAATGTGGGTTTTCTGGCATTAAAATACACAAAAGTACAAAAAAAATTGTAGTTCAGATTTTTTATATCAGCAGAGCTCAGGTGCAAACATCCACCAAGGAAAGAAAATGTCACTCTTACCGTCATAAAACCAGAAGACTGGGAACTATCACAAGTCAGATAAGGATGACTGGTGAGCTATAATTCCTTCCTCCACTGTTTTTCCCCCTCTCAAGTGGCTCCTTCTGGTGTCCGTCTTTATTCCCTGACTGTATCCCGTTTAATGCCTGGGAAGTACATAGACAACAAGAAGGAGAAAGTTGGAGGGAGAGAGCAAAAGAGAGGGAGGGAGTGACAGAGTAAAAAAAAAAGAAAAAAAAAAAAGAGTTCCCCATTCGGGCGAAGCAGTGATCAGATACGGCTATTTTCAGACTTAGGCATGCTCGTCTACGAGGCTGGAAAGTCACCCCCCACCCCCTACTCCCTCTCAGTGTATACAGATGCGGGGGGATGGCTAAGTGACTGACTATCTCTATTTTACCACTGACATATTATTGTGCACTCCAGACCATATGAACATACGTGTTCACATGAAGCGATTACACTGAATCACGTTTGTGAATACAGTCCAAACAGACTCAGACACATGACCGGGTGATTCTGTGGTACAGACGCCGTCAGGTCCTGGTGCCTCTGAAAAGTTAAAATCGAACCAGCAGGAATCACAGGATGTGTCCTGGAGTGCTTTTATATTTGTGTCTTGCTGTGGGATTTTAAGTCACACAGTGCCTGGATGTAAGGTGGCCTTTTCCGCACAAAATCCCTGCTGGGAATGTCAAACTGTTCCCACACAGCTTCTTCTCTCAGGTCTTTGCTAGCAGATTTACTGTCAGTGACTGAAGAATTTACCTGGACAAATAGTTTTGACAAACAACCATGTGCAGATATACACAGAATATACAATATTTACAGAAATAGTCTCTGTAAAGGTATTTGATCTTAGATCACATATAAAACATGTCACACTGGAAACATGTGTGATATGCATCTTTTCCCTCTTTCTAATCAAAACAACAAGGCAAAGTAAATATTAATTACAAAGCAGTAAACATTAATACCTGTCAACTAAAGCGTGTCAGTTCTAATCCTCCCCTGTGTAATCCATACAGGTATGTATATTTGGAAATGACCACACACAGGCTGAATATACATAGGAGAGAGGTCAGCCAGAAGCACCTCTAGACCACAGACTCCCTGCTATTCCCAGAATGATGATGTAACTACTGCTATTAGCATCTCATACCGAGTTCGAGCCTGGATACCTAAAACCAGTGAGACAGCTACTGTGCAACATGCTATTTTGTCCCTTCAAACTAAGCATTGGGTCAATATGAGATTCTCACGGTTGGATAACAAGTCAAAGTAAAACATTTTCATGGTATCATGTTATTCCTAAATCGATAGAAAAAACGTAAACCAACTGTTTTCATTTAAACAGAAAAATTATCCATATTTCTATTATAATAACATGTATATAATTTTCTAATTTAATTGTATCTATTATGTTATTGAATATAGCTTCGTTTGTTGTAAGTGGGGATAAGGTCTGACCGACAGTAACTGAACTACGGCAAATTTAGCTGATCCTAAATTTATTTCTAAGATTTATTTTTGAATTAGGACAAAGTGAAATAGCCATGAAAAATGTTAAAAATTAATTATCTGTGTTTTAAAACCCCTCAACTGCCACCCTGAAAACACTTACATGTTATCCAAAGAGTCCCTGAGGACACCAGTGTCATCATGACAGTTAATGGGTGAAAATAGACAAAATAATAATCCAAAACTATGAATCGGTCTTGATTTTCTTGATTTGGGTTTTTAATTCATGACTGGTGATCGACCAGAAAACCACAGCAAGTGCAGTTTTCTCTAAAATAAAGATAAATTGTTTTGGAGGTCATTCCAAAAAAACAATATTGTTGTTTTGGGACTATTTTCAAGTAATGTCTTCATAATAATCCAGGTTCGCCCTCCCAAAGACCAATAGTTTCATTTTGAAATGAATACTTAATACTGGAACTGTTATCCTAAATAAAACACAACATCCAAAAACAATAAATAAAACAGAAATAAAAACCGCTCAACTGAAACTGTGTACAAAATGGATTATAAATATTATAATCCATTTTATACTGGGTTTCAAAACATAACAATCACAATGGAATGGCTTACTTTAATTGATCATGCAATTAATTGACTAGTTTCTTATTGTCACAGGCTTACATCTGATTTCTAACGGTGCTCCTTGAAGGCCCACTTTATTCTGTTTATATACTGAGCTTGGACAGGAACTAACCTCAGAAATATGCTGATGACACAATCATTTGAGCAGTGACAGAAATCTTAAAATCAAACATTTTTGATTTTGCACACAACGATACTGTGATGGCGATAGGTAAAATATATTGTGCTCCTCTGACTCATTCACTCACAGGTGACCTTTCCATTGTGATATATAGTAGTGTAAGTAAAAAAAAGGCTAATTGATACAAATACACAAGAATCTGGCTAGAGTAAACTTCATCGTATTGCACTATGTTCCATACAGTCAGAGAAACCTCCAGTCACTTTGGCAGTTTAAAACTATTAAGCCTTAGAATCCATTCAGAAGCCCTGAGAGTGTGATGTCAAAATCCCATTGGCATAGCATGAATAAGACTTAAGCAACACTTAACACTGAAGCCTGAGAAATACTTAGCTAGCCTCCATCTGACAAACCAGCATGTGGCTCCAGGAAACTTCCGTTCACGTGCAGGGATCACTGAGGTATGGTGAAAAGCTGAAAACTGACAGGTGTTAATGACTGAACCCTGCAGCCGAACAGATCCGCGCTGCGTCAGGGGACCAATAAAGTCCTGCGCTGAAGTCTTGACCTAAAACCCCATCAACAACCCCGCTCTTTATCATCTCACATCAGCATTGTTTTACAACTACCAATAAGTGAGGCTCTACATACATTTCTCTATTCCATCTGCATAAACTTAGCAAATTTAGCCTTAGAGAAGAATACCTGGTTTTGCTTATAGACTGACTATTCAAGATAAATAAACAAACTTAAGAATCTGAAAACATTCCAGAGCAGATTATTCTTGCAGCGACTGACACAAATCTAAAAGCAGTGACACTTTGACCTATGAGCCACTCCAGACTACAGTATCTGCGTCGACGTGGTCTCACCATACAGTTTCAACACCCAATTCATTATCAGCTTCTGCAAGGCCCTGCCATTGCAACTAAGTAAGTGGCAAGATATAAAAAGCAGACGGAATATGTGTCACTCAAAAACACTTAAACCTTGGAATAAAATAAAATAACAAGATTTATTATAAATAAATAATAATAATAAATAAATTATAAATATGTAATTTCAAAGCAAATGGATGATTTATTTATTCCAAATTAACCTGCAACTGGTCAGCTTTCTTCCTATCACTCTCAGCCTCTGCCAAATGAACAATACACTTTCTCTCTTTATGTAACCCTAAACTGTGAGTTAAAGCTGATGGACACTTCCCCTCGCTGACCATTAAGCACGTCAAAGTGCTATGATCCCTCAGTGGGGGGGTGTATTTAGGCCTCTGAGAGGTTTATTGGTCCTGCAGCCCCTTCTGAGACAGACAACTGCCAACTGTTGCTCATGTTGCATCTTGCTGTGTTGCTTCCTCTCTGCCATGTGGTCGCAAACGGGTAGAAACTACGACTTTGAAAACAAAGAGAAAGAGCAAAGGGAAAAGTCACACAGGTAGCGGTGAGGTTCTCGGAGTGATAGTGTTACACATTGTGCACCTCCCCACTCTACCTAGTAACACGGCATTCAAATGGATCCTGCAGATACCAGCCTCTACCGCTGGCCTTTTCAATATTTTCCTCATGACATCATCCGTTCATACCAGGTAACAGAAGGAAACTGTAATGTTTTTTCTTTTTTACATTTGTTTGACTTAAGAGACAAAGGACAAAAGGGGAAAGTTAAAGTATTTTGAAGTCTTTGCATTTTTTGGGATTTATTTTAAGTTGTGTTAATGCTTTATAAAATCCTCAACAGCTTAGTCCTACATAATTATGAGATTTGCTTTCATCGTTGTATGACTACCTCTAGCGTCTGTTATACTAATGGATTCTATAAGGTTTAATTTTTAATTTTCATACTCTTGATAAAACTCCTGCTAAATGTAGCAGTTTTCAAGTGCTAAATGTGCAGCAAGTATCTTTAATAGTATAAACTTGCAAACTGTAGTTGCCACACCTTGACTTTTCATATTTTTTAAGATCAAACATATTTCCATACAGCTAGAAAGGAGAAAGTGCAGCTGCCTTCTTTCAGCCATGTGGAATTTTATTAAAATGACTTTAAACGCTGTGACAGTTTTTATGTATTTTTTGCAAATTTGAAAATACCAACATTATTTTTATGGTATGGTTTAAAATACTTGTGTTGCCCTCATTTTATATTAATATGCAAAAAAAATTTACGATAATTTGATGCTGCTTCTGTAAAGACCTAACATTCTCTGGTAAGGTTTGTATATAAATATACTGAAATTACACCTAATTGGTGGAAAACAACTGCATTGCTGATTTTATAATTGTAACATTTTTATCTTCCTCATTTACCTTCCAAAATAATATTAGTTTTGTTTTCCCTCTTTCCTTTTTGGCTAAGAAAAAGCACAAGATAACCTTACACATAACTGCATACTTGCAATGTAAGAAAGTCAGAATAGAGTCCAGCTCTGGTATCCATGCCACACTAATAGTCTGCACCATTGTGTGAATTCAAGCTAACATTACAGATTCCCTCCAGGTCTCTGGGGTGTTGGTTAATGGGGAATATTTCAGTTCATGTTTACAATCACCAGACTTGTTCAGTTCACGCCCTTCTCTCATTCTTTTACATTTTAAACTCACTAATTATCTGCCCACATGCCTAGAAGCCTGTGCTTTCAGCTTTCACCATCTTCCTGACCGCATCTTCCCTTGATGAACAGGCAGCAGCAGCAGCAGCAGCAGCAGCAAATCCACCGGAATGCATGTTTATGGAAACAGCCAACCAACCGCAGTCCCTCGGGTTGGGTCTATAATAGGTCAGTATTGTACTCAGTAACGCCTTTAAGCACACAAAGTGTCCCGTTTAAGCTGTTTACCTACTATACAGCTCAGCCTCCATCGAGGCTGGTCCGTTGCGGCTTATTTGAGCGTTAACCACATAGTTGAAAACTGTGCTCACCTACCTTAAAACGACATGAGCAGGAAACCAGCCCCTCCGCGCGCGAGGTGATTAAAAGTTCTCAGTTCGGCAGCGGCGCAGAGGCGACACGCGCGAGCTGGTGCTGCATCCGTGTGATGAAACCATACACCTGCTTTTCAACGCTGCTGAACGCTGCTTGGTATCGATCAGCTCAGCTAACTAAACGGTAGTTCCTTCTCCACCGTTTCCTCTCTCACTCCCTCTCTCTTTCTCTCATGGGGGGTCAACAGGCCCAGGGAAGTGAGGCGGGGAAACCTGTCCTAGTCCGTTTTCTCACCAAACAAACGCAACAGCAGCCCGAGTGGCGACACTATTACACCGAATGCCTCTTCCTCCTCCTCCTCCTCTTCTCTTTCTTCTCGACAGGCGCGCCAGCCGCACCGCGGTGCTGATAAACTCTGCCGAACCACCTACGTCCAGAAATGGTCAGAATGTTCCGTTTCCGTTTGGCTATTAAGTGAATGATGCCGCGGCTTCATGCGCAAAATGGCCACTGTTATTTTCATTCAGCAGCTGACAACCGCGAGCCTCTCATTGGGCCACCGGGTAGCCATGGCAACGCCCGCGGTTCAATCAGTGCTGGCAAAGGACACAGGCCTGTGTGCGGCTCCCTGACAGGAAAGTAACACTTCGCTTTGTATTCTCACAAAGGAGAAACAACAGCTGACCTCATACTTGTATGAGGTTATCTAGAGGTTAGCAAAATATTATAATCAGGACGATGTTGGGGGTTGGAGTAAACACATGCTTTGAAACAATTATGCTATTATTTCTGATCTTGTCATATTTCAAAGGAAGTGTGAAGATATAGTTTGATACACATTGGTCTACCAATATTCTCTTGGAGAATTTCTGTCAGTCTTTTTTCTTTTTTTATTATTGAAAGGCATACCAGGATTCCTGCTGGGCTTGATATGTTCACCTTGCACCAGCTAGGAAGATTCAGAAGTTATTCAAATCCTTACAGCAAGGAAACATCTCTGTTAACTTATTTAACACATCCATCTGTGAGTAATGCTGATGAAATGCTGATTTCATGCATTCATTAGATACCCTGGAAAATATATTACATTTTGTCACATTACAACCAAAACTTTGATACATATGTGTTTGATGGAACCACACAAAGTAATGTTGGTGTGTCACATGAAACAGAATATCCTTCTGCTGAAGCAACAGCTGAAAGTCTTTTGGGGTAAATTTTTACAAGCTTTAGGTAGAGATTTACAAGGGTGTGGACCCCTGCGCTTGGGTCGGTTTTGGTGCTCTGTCCAGTGTCCACTAAAACATTTTCTTTATTAATGCAAATTACAGTACATTAATAAACCTTGATCCATAAAAATTCATTTGTAAATGAATTTTTATTCATTTATTACAAATGAATAAAATATGGATCAAAGGCTAAAATGCCTCATAGAGGTTGATATTTATACTTAATGCTAACTCTGGTAAGGGTAGATACATGATGCTAACATGGGCATTGTCTTCCTATGCAGTTCTGCCTAATTCTCATCTCCCTTCTGTGCACTGTCGGATTTGTCCCATTGACCTCGATTTCACCTGGGCAGAAGGTTCATGATTAAGCTGGTGCATTGCATACGTCACAGCCTAACAATAGCAATTGGGTAAAATTTAAAACTTCAACAGAGTCCTCCCCTAAAGAAAGCAACCGTTTCTCAATAGCCAAGGGTCCAGACATAAAACAAAGGGTGTCTTACTGGCTAGTAATTTAGTTTTAAAAAAATCTCTATTTACCAGTAACCCTCCCAACTCCACTAAGGGACAGGGGTGTAAGAAAATGAATGAATGAATGAATGGATGGATGGATGGATGGATGGATGGATGGATGGATGGATGGATGGATGGATGGATGGATGGATGGATGGATGGAAAAATCTTTAGAAATAGTAAGACCTTGTTTTATAGCTTCTGCTCTCTAACACACAGAGTGTGATGTCACTTCTGCTCTTATATCAATAACTGCAGTCTAGCCATGATAGTAAGGATAGAAACAAATATTATTTACATGTTGTTAATTACATTTTTTTAAAGAAAACATGTACTGGAGGTCAAAATTCTACAAAACCAGGAGATCAGAATTTGGCAAAAAAATAAATAAAATAAAATCTCTGATCAGTAGAGATTCTTACAAACTACATATATCTGTTTAAACCTAATCATGTGCAGAATCAATTATATCCATAAAGAAACCTTTTCTCTGTCATCTTTAAAGGTCCACAGATTTAGAACGTTATTGATAGCTGACCTTTTGCGTAGTGTCACCAAGACCACATCTGCGGGCGCGGGTGTGTTATGTGTGAGGGTGCACACATGTTTTTCTGAATGCCCATATACACATGCCTGCATGCGTTTGGCCTTTCATCGCCGACTCTTATGAGCAGAATATATGGTCTTTACTGAAACTTGTCAAAGGGATGCCTTTTATAGCTGGTATGCTATCCGTAGACATGCTATCAGCGTTGCATTTTGAGGGCCTGAGTATATGATGATGACACATTATGTCTGGTATGCAGAAATCTGCTGGTGATGGAGGTGTAGACATACAGAGAGCAGAGCAGAAGACCATACACATATACATTATTGGAAAAGTAGTAAGGTTAGCTGGGCCACCTCACAGGAATATCTTTCTATAGACAAGAAAGGGACGGAAGGCTCACCATCATGTGTCATTCATTTAGGGAAGTCCAGTGTTGACACCAAAATCTGACCTTGGATACAAGATACACACAGTTTAACCATGGATGTGACACTAAAACTTAATAGTTCACTCAGAGTATCTGTATCTGAGCAAGGCCTTAATTCAGCTACAGGCATGAAGTAGGATCCACTTCATGCCTGCAATTATCTAATGTTCAACCCTATCAAAGCACACTCCAAGAATAGCGCTAGAATTAAGGACTGTGGTCTGGCACATAGAGCATGTGAGAAAATAACTTATTTATCTTAGCTGTGGCACTCTCTCACATCTTTCCACTGATGCCTTCCAAAGTGAACCGCATTTGGAACAGCTGATACCAAGGCCCACTCGTCTGGTCAATGTTGAAGAAGCACTTCTGTGCTGAATGTGTGGCTGGCATCTGACTACAGGAGGACATTGTCAGGCAATGACATCATGGTGCTCCCACTTCCATTCCAGGCATACTTTGATTTCTTAGGGCCCTCCAGGTGAAAAGTCTAAGCAGATCTGAGAGAGGAGACTGATCCTTGATCCTACACCACCTCTATGTTTAGCACTGCCACAAGGTAAGGTATATATTTAATTTATCACTTTTTGTTGTTGTTTTTCACATTTTGTTGTCCTCAGTTCTACATGTTCATGTCAGTCAGAGTATAAAAATAATAGATTTATTTTTGTAAAATTTCAACTCAGATATATTTCTTGCATATTTTGCTGTTATTTTCATCTCCCAAATTCTGAATATTGAAATCCTCAGTTCAGATTTTCACAAAATTAGGATGTTGTCAATACAGAAGTGATTAAATAATTTGAAAGTATTATTTGTACTTGGTACTTGATCTGGGTTTTGCTTGGATTTCTGCATATTTATCTTCAATTAAACTTTAATAATATTGGATACAACACATTGAACAATGAGCTTATTTGGCAATAATCATTTTAGCTTACTTCCCATGAGAAGAGTGTCAGTAGCTACATTTCCATTCACCATATAATTGTGAAATTGGACATTCGGAAAAATAATTTTGTTTAGTGGAAACCCACCATTTTCTGGAAAAAAATATTTTGTTTTTAGATTGTAAGTTTTGGCGAAAGGATGAGGTGGTTTTTGGGTCATGTCAAAATTGGAAGCAATTTTTTCACATTACCTGAGTCACATGATCAAGAGCCAGATGTTGCCACTGGAACAATCCATGAAGAAGAATATGACAGGACGTAGTTGGGGGATCATGGTTTTTAATGCCTTATAATGTGAATAAACTCATTTAAATGTTTTTCTTTTCATATATAATGGAAATACCACAGTTGCAAATTTTTATTTTATTTTTTTTACATTAGCAGAGTATTGATGAAGTTTTACGCACATTTGTTATGGTAATACAGCTGATGTTCATCTTCAAGGTAACTGCCCAGACAGTATTATCTCCCATTATTATTGAATAAAGAATAAATTAATCTAAGCATGTATACATATAAATATAAGCAAGTTTCACATTTTCAATTTAATTGCTGATATTAACTATTAACAGATACAATAAAGTTCCAATTGATTTATCCTCAACCACACATTCTTTGACATCTATCCTAATTTATTTTTCGATTTGCTTTACTTGGTCTGATCAAACAAGTGTTGTCCAGCAGCTGTCACTCATTCCCAAAGTTGCGGCTCACTATATAATCCCAACACTGTGGCCCTGCTGCCCTTCCACATGAATCAAAGGAGTTGACATTGCCCTGTAAAAATGCCAGTGTCAGCCATGACTCAGTTTATGAAAAGCTGGTGCAGCAATGTTGTGACACATGGCTGTGAAATGATGACACAAGAGAAAAACGACCAAAAAATGGAGGGCGAAATAAATTGAAGGGTAATAGAGTCAAAAAAGTCAAAAACAATATAAAACAATAAATGAGAAATACTGACAGGTTTTTGTTTTAAAAAAAAATCCAAATATCAACATGATACACTTTGGTAGAAAGTAGTGCCAACAATTCTCAGTACTGAGACGTAAAATTACATGATTTGTTGTTACCCTTCTCTGAATGTAAAGGACTTAATCTGCCTCTGACCTCTCACACAATATCTCTCCTTATCAGGAAATGAAAGAAAAATAAATTGAATTGGGCCTCCTGCAATGTGGTTAGCCTTTCATGTTTCGAGCATAATGGAATTTATTTCTAATATTACTTTGAGCTTCATGCAGTGCCTTTCGCTGTGGGTGCACCAGCCCCCCCTCTATGTGAGTGAGTGCTCCGATAAGTGGTGTTGTGACTGAAGAAATGTTGTACGACCTGCTGCTGATACATTGTCTGCCACCATGCTTCTCAATAAAGCAGTGGGGCTTTTCTTGCTGACTTGCGAAACACCAAAGTGGAGCTGCCCTCCAACCTAAAGCTCGTTTAAATATGAGCAAGTTTTAAAAATCGCTGTTTGCTCACTGTTTGAAGTACTAAAAAGCTGACTCTTTGTAATAATCTGTCATTGTAAACTTGTGATTTATTTGAGGAAAGAATTCATCTTCTCCAGACATTGGATACAAATGTACTACATTCTTCTTAATTTTATTTGTAGACAGAAAACATTTTTGAAGAAGCAGGAATGCAGCCCACTGCTACAATGTCCCAGTCCAGCAGGAGTGAATGTTGCAGGTCAGTAACTCCATGGAATCTGCTGCGTTTCCTTTTCCTCAAAAGATTTTTTGAATTATAAATTGAACTTGACTACACTGTTTGATAACTAGGATCGATTTGAAATGGATGTACTTGACTTGTATGATTGGATTGACTGAACCTTTTTGTAAATGTCTTATGAGAGCATTTCAGAGATTTTCTTCTTGTGTGTAAACTGATTTATTTTTAAGATCTCAACTGGGATTTCTGGTCTTCAATTTAATACCACAGCCTGAGATTACCCTGCTTAATATTAAAACAGGGTCATTACTTCACTTTAATTACTTATGTTACTCTAATAAATATATAATTACAAGTAATATCTGTGCTCGGACTAAAAGCTGAATTGAAAGTGCTTCTTTTTTTACTTTACCTCAAAATATAAACGTAACCTAATAGCTCTGAGCATTAAACATGCATAATCTAAACTTAATCAATCAATACATCAATCCATAAAGTTTATCAGTATAGTACATTTTAGCAACAACACAGTTCAATATGCTTTATGTCATAAAAAACACAAAAATACAAAGTCATAAAAGACACCAGTAAACCCTCAATGTTGGTCAATGTTTCATTTATTAAGGTACTAATAAACTCTAAATATGTAGGTTTTTAGTCTAAATTTAAAGAAACTCGGGGTTTCAACTGTTCTGCAGTTTTCTGGAAGTTTGTTCAAGATTTGTGGTTCATAGAAGTTGAATGCTGCTTCTCCGTCATTGGTTCTGGTTTGGATGCAGAGCCAGACCAGAACCAGAAGACCTGAGAAGTTCTGAAAGGTTGATGTTTAATGTGTTGTGGTGCTAAGCCATTCAGTGATTTACAAACTAACAGCAGTATTTTAAAGTCTATTTTCTCAGTGGAAGGACTGTAGAACTGGGTGATGAGCTCTATCATCCTGGTTTTAGTCAGAACTCCAGCAGCAGCGTTCTGGATCAGCTGCAGCTGGAGGAACGACTTTTTAGGCAGAGCTGTGACTCTGAGCATTAAGCATGCATAATACCAAGATAATAAAACCATACCATACCAAAAATAATGATAACACAATGATTGTGATGTTCTGTAACTTGGCATTGGCATCATCAATAAAATCACCAAGATACTAACAAGCCTGAACATGGAAAGCATCTATGAAGATAAATATGTACCTTGGATTTCTGTTTATTATCTAATTTATTACACTTATGGGCTGTAAATCCAGTCATAGATTTCATTTCAGATTCTTCTCGGGGCCTCTAATTAAGTAATGGCTCAATAAATCCCTGCACTCCCAGGAGAGAGAGCCGGGACACTTACTAGAAGCCAAACAGGAAGAGATTAATACAGATCGAACACAGCAGTGGTGACACAGAAAGGCATTCACATTTAGAAAAACTATGCACATATAAACAGACTAAGTCACTGTGGGAGGATTTAAAGAGCAGTAAAAATGTCAAAAAGCCCAGCTGTTTGCGTCAAATAAGAAAATGCTGAAGGGATTTTGAGCAGTTTGCAAAACGGTTTAGAAAATTTCACTCCTATCAAACTCTAAATATTCCTTTCCTCTGAGAACGGTTTGAGCATTCTCTGCCTGTCCTCCCTCTGATCTCTTAGGGCCAGACAAATCAGTCCCATTTTTCCCTCTACATGGAATGTAGCTCCTTAATTCCTTATTCCTTCTTTGGATAACAGCCTGGCACTGCTGCGTCAAAACGATTTACTAAATTACTTTGACCCAGATAAATATGTGTCCATTTGACTAAAGAGGATGTATATTTTCATTCAAAACAACTAACAAGTAAAATAAATTCCTATCAGTGATAAATGTGTTGATATGTTGATACAATTATTTTAATTTGTGTTCTAATAAGGATTTGTCAAAGGATTGTTGCACTTTTATTACATGTTTGTTGGTGGATTCTGAGTTATTGCTCTAAGAGACAGGAACTGAGTCATATGAATATTTAGATGCATCTTTTTGCATTTGCAACATTTCAACAAAAGTATTTCAAACTTAAATTTTACTTCTTTTGACGTGCTCTGTAAAAATTTACCTGTAACTTCTATAACATCAAGTGTCCTTGCCAAAATGAGAACGCATATGCTGTGTGTGTTAATTGTCCAATTTCAACAATTATATGGAGAATGGATCCTGCCAAAATCAGTGATAAATACGGAATACATGAATGGCTTGCAGCAAATATTGCACCTAAAAATGTATAGTTGCATTTTTTTCATGTCGTGTAGTTTATTATTTTCTCATATTTACTTCATTATTAATGTATTTATTTTTTCGCATAATTTTTCCTCTTTTCATTTTATCCCCTCCTGTTTTACCCTTTTACACATTTCTTTTATTTTTTCTCATGTTCTTTTTTCCTACACGGAACTAAAAAAATATTGAAAAAATACACAATATAACAAAACTGAAGAAAAATAATGAAAAAGTAGTAAATAGAAAATGTATTAGTTATAGAACATAAGAAATACAAAAATATATAATATAAGTAAACATAAATTAGTGATAAATTACAAAAGAAAGCTAAATAATAAAACAATAAGATTGAAAATAAAATTGAAAAATAAATATCAATATTGTAGACTTAATACTGTTGACAATGATTAATAGTAATTTATGTCACCCTGTATAATCAAATTCTTAAGGAAAGTTCTTTATTTTTTGGATGCATTATTTGGCAACATCAATTGCTTTATCAGACCTGTCCAGGGCGTACCCCGCCTCTCGCCCGGAACGCCAGCTGGAGATAGGCACCAGCAACTCCCGACCCCACTAAGGGACAAGGGTGCAAGAAAATGGATGGATGGATGGAATTGCTTTATCAAGACATGTATTATTTTTTACTTATTTTACCAAGTTTGGCAGAACTCGTTCTCAATAAATGTCTGTCTACATAAGACTTCAAACCAACTAGGTTTACAAATCTAAGAATTTCTTTGCTACTACTTCTGTCAACTTGCTCTCTACTTAGATTCTCTCAATTTCTCAATTGAGAGAATTTTATTTCAATTTTCTCTCAATCTTTTGTAAAAGATGTTAAATTATTGTGCTAAAGAGTCATAAATAAAGTTTTTAAAGCTACTTTGAACAAATAAAATATATAAAACAGATTAGGATTACAGGAATCAGCATGTTCAGGCCCTCCTTATTTGATAAATAGTAGCTGCCTGGCTGAAATCAACGTTTCTCTGAATAGCTGATGGACTCAGCCTGGTTCAGGTCTTTTAGAGCTGAACCAGGCTGAAACAAAGAAGCCAAAACCCAATCTTGTTTGACAGCTCTGCCTCCAGTCCCACTATTCCACCCACACACTGTGGCTGACACAGCCTCTAGGTTCAAAGGGGAACTCATCCCCTCCACCATGTAAGAGTGGAGATTCGATGGAGGAGACAAGGTGAGTTGCTCCCTCATGGCCCAGGCTGACTATCTGCCTCATGTGGAAGAGTTGAAGCATCTCTTGAAATGGTATTGGTCCGTTTTTGGACAAAACTGCCAGCTCCATTCAAACACACACATGCGCATGCACAAAGATGAGGGTGAAGTATCACACCCACACATTCGATCTGTAACTTCAAATAAACACACCAACTTGAGAGCAAGTTGCAGTTTGTTGCAAAGCTGCAAGGCCACGGTGGCCACACCACAGCTAATAAGTTCTAACAAACATCAAAGGAATCCTGACAAAAAACCATCCGTAAGTATTAGAAAAGCTCTGAAGTTTGGATTTCTTCGCTCTTTTCTGATGCTCAGATCTGTAGCTATAACTGAGCCTAATGTGCAGCTATAGTGAAATAATCCATCCATCCATCCATTTTCTTCCGCTTATCCGGAGTCGGGTCGCGGGGGCAGCAGCTTCAGAAGGGAGGCCCAGACTTCCCTCCCCAGCCACTTCTTCCAGCTCCTCCGGGAGAACCCCAAGGCGTTCCCAGGCCAGCCGAGAGACATAGTCCCTCCAGCGTGTCCTGGGTCTTCCTCGGGGCCTCCTC
>CAEGAF010061146.1:0-20489 GCA_903067075.1 Micropoecilia bifurca
AATGACTCCCCACAGTGTTTGACTGGACATTTGACTGTCAGACTTTGTCCAGGGGAAACATGTTTTGTTTCTCCTCTTTTCACTTTGGCCGTCACGTCACACGAAGAAACTGTAATTTCAAAAGATTAATTTGATTTTAATGACATCATTTCCAAAGTTCTGTCAAATACAATATCATGCTTAATTAGATTTTTTTTAAAGTGCTTATTGCCAAATATTTTCAACAACATTGTAAGACATTTTCAATAAAACTGGACAAACCAATGCAGAATTATTACAGGGTATTTTATTTATATAACTGTTGCTTGTTTATAAAATTACAGTAGACAATAGTTTTAAAAACCGTTAGAGCTTATGAAAACATAAATGTCCTGTAGCTATTTAATTATTTCTCTTGAAAACTTGTCTTTTTATCATTTTAATGAACTCCTGATTTAAACCTCATCAGTGAAACAAATAAATAATAAATCAACTGAAGGAAACAAATCTGCCATTTCTGTCACGACAGTACACAGTCTCAATCATGCTCAGATAAAATCTTTTTTGTTGCTTTCTTAACAGACATCTTTTAAAATTAAAACTACAGAAAGAAGCTGGGGGAAAAACAAACAAAAGCTTTACCTTCATTTTTTCCACAAATGCAAATAAAGGCAGTACACCAGATTATCAGGAGCTGCATTCTGTCCATCGTCCATCAGATGCTCAATACAAAAACTTTCAAATAAGCAGCTGCAGGTTCATTTTAGTTGTGTAGCCACTTCAAGACCTACGTTTTTTCTTCGGCCGTCCAGTACATGTCTTTCAGCATAGAGTGAGGTGACAAAAATCACCGTGTGCAAAGATAGAACGAGTAGACATATTTTCAGACATGCAAAAGTTATTTCAGCTTTCCCAGCGCAGATACATACCCACATTTGGTGGTTACTTTTCATTAAGATGAACTTCAGACATCTCTTTTTCAAAAACATGCACAAAGTCATCACTGCAACAAGCAATGCTGTCATGCTTTTACCAGAAGACCAGCAATGCAAGTTGGCACACAGATACCTCAAAGTTACACATTGATCTGAAGATCCCCAAAATATCTTCTTTGGATGTCTACTGTTCCACTCTGAGTTGACAGTGTTCAGTGACCTGGTAAAATCCAGGCTCTTGTTCGAGGCTATTGCTTCGTCCAAAGGGTCTGGGTTCCAGGCTGATATAGATCAACACTCACTGATCTGCTTAAAACTCAGATTTGACATCAGCTCCTTCCTGTCATTATTCTGTTGGATTTCTTTGTTCTCTGTTTCAGGAACATCTTCGGTTGATTGTGCTACAGAATTTATATCAGGAGAAATTGAATGACTTTCAACATGACACTTGACCATGACTCTTGGAGGATGGACGTGTGCTTTGTCCAGGGGACGCTCGTTTTGTTCCTCTGTGCACTTTGGTTATCGATTCACACAAACAACCCAGGCTCACCAATATGCTCCAACTCATCACCTTAAGAGACATTAAGCAGCCGTAGAACTGACACTATTATATAAAAGCAGGCAGCAGCCCACTGAGCATTGGTGCCCATGAGCAACAAAACACAAGTGGAAGCAGCTAATCCATGAGAAACTCCTCTTTCCTCTCTGTTTTCCATTCTTGTCCAGCTCCCACATTTTTTCCAGAAGCCAATGCAAGTGGGAGTTCAGATCCAAAGCAGAAGGGGTTTTTCTTCTTTCTACTATTTCCCTCTCATAACAGCAGCACCTGGTGTAAACAAACTCTCCACTCTTTTTCCGACTCCATGTTCCACTCCTTCAGTGTTATGGTAGACAAACGCTGTATTTTTCTCAACAGCGCCATCTTGTGTAGAAGATCAGGTGATGCGGATTGTGTGCTGATGCCTCCTTCTGTTTCTTTAAGACAAATATTCAAGTAAAACAGCCTTTTAGCTGTTGTTCTTTATTGTTGAAATCATAGGTATAGGATAGGACTAACATCTAATTATTTTACATATTCCTAACACTTCGTATTAAACTCTAGTTTTTTACTGTAAAATACTTCTCTTTTTCACTGTTTCTCCAGAGGAAAGTGTTCTCCAGCACCACCTAGTGTCGGTCTGTGCACTTACGTCTGGGTCAAATAAAGGCTGTGAGTGACCCAGTCCTTACTGACACAGGGAAGACAGCAGATCACAATGGAAAACCTCCATTTACCAATGATTTCATACGTTTGTTAAAATTGGAAACATGGAAGGAATGTGAAACAAAAGGTTTGAGGATTAATTCAAATGTGTATTTCAATACTAATAACAGAACATGTTTGACTTCCTTTTGAGATACAGAAAGATGTTGACAGAAACGTTGTTTACTGTCTTCTGTTTAAAGAAATGACAGAAGAGCGACTGTAAAATTGTAACAAACAAAAGCAACACTAACACAAATGAAGATGTATCACAGGCAGAAGGGAATCTCAACCACCAGCGTCACTTTCTGATTCAGCAACAGGATAAATTGTAACTAATCAATGATGATTAGCTTGACTGTTAACTGCGTCTTCATAACTGGCTATCCTCACTATTTTTAGTCTGAAATGTGAAATCAACCCTTTTTTCAGTGAAACTGCAGAAGTACAAATTTACTAGTCAAGTCATACCTTTTAAACAGTAGTTCCTTTTTTCTATTAGGTTGAACATGCTCTTACCCAGAAGTGATAATAATCTACTGAGTTAAGTGCAGGGGCTTCATTTTACCACTTCCGTACCACATCCTGACCTCCCACTGCATCCTGTACAAGCAAGTGTGTTTCAGTGCATTGAAGATACAGAATGGTCCCTGCGTATCTATTAAAAAGTGCATGCAGATTAAATCAAGATAGAACTTATTCAAACGTTGTCCCTAATGTGAAGGTGCACACTTTGTCATAATGCCCCCCGGAAAATACATTTCAAGCAAATATGCCATGTAATACATGAATGAAGAAAACCAGACCACTTACATTTTAGTCACTTATATTTAGTTCTTTCTTTGTCGTTTGTTGCTAAATGCTAGTGCTATTTTTTTCCCTGTTTTTCAATTCAAACCTGTAAGAAGTGAAAGTTTAAACTCAATTTGTGTATGAGGCAATCGACTGAGTTTCTGAACAAGCACCATCTAGTGTTGAAAATTGATACTGGACATAGGTCGGATGAGGCTCGTTTTTTCAAATTAAAAGTACTTTAGGAAAATAAAACGGTTTAGTAGGTATAAGTGGAAAATCTTCATACTTAAGAGAAATAACATAGATTAATTACATCTGTGTGTAACAAATCTACATGACACATTATTATGTGTTTCAGTTAGTGATGAAATTCCTGAAATCAAATAACTTTTCAACAATATTTCACTTTATTGAAAGGTCTGTATACTGTGTAGATGGATGTGCAGTATCTGCAAAGGTTTCTTAAGGTTCTGCATTTGGATTTCTGCTCTTCTCTCAAGACACAAACCCCATCGCCATGATTTACCAAATAATGCATTCAGTTTCTGTGCAGATTACAAATATTTACACCACAAATTCTTACATTTCAGTCAAAACTCAGTTCATGATATGCTGTGACTTCAAGTCTCTTAAGATTATGCCTGGACCAATAATTAGTACTAGTCCAATACCACATTGAAGTTAAACCCAATAATGATGTGCCGCATGCTGCAATTTGAGTTTTTCTCAATGTTTTATTCAGACAGTTTCTGCAAGGAAGCAATTGTACAATAACGTGAAAAAATAACCACACAAAATCTCTTGAGTTTTTTTTTGTTTTTGTTTTTTTTTCTTCTGGCCATGTTGATTTTTTTAATATCAATCCAATTTTTTCTGAAATTTCTGGTTAAATAAATGAGCAAAATAAGTTGTTCTGCCTCTCCACAAACTAGTCACTTCACTTTGAATGTTAAAAATAACAATAATTAGCATAACTCTCACACATTGCTAGCTGACTGGGGATGTCTGTAGTACAGGTCACATGACACATTCAGAGCACTGTGGTGACAACAGGCTGCCTATCACTTTGAGCGTGTTGTTGTAAATGGAAGAAAAGGAAGACCCTGATACACAATGCACATGAAATATGTCGTCATGTAAAAGAAAAATATCTATGAAAAAGTTGCTTGACTCACTAGGAGTATAGCATATATAAAATCACGTACACCATACTGACAGGACACTAATGCTGACCTTTCAAGTTTTAACAAACAAAACTGATAGGTTTCTCTCTGTTATCTGTTATTTAGACCAGAGCAACATAAAACTGTTGAAGATTTTAATAAGCTGGCCATTCGTTTTGTCTCAGTACGCAAAAAACATTCATTTGTAAAGTGACTCGACACGGCATATTCAAGAACGATATCTTAGGACTTAAAATAGAAACCACCATCAGAAACGCACAATGTCGTAGGTCTCACTTGATATATACGGCTTCCCCTGTCAGACAGCTTGTGGCACATCAAGGTAGTTCCTTAGACACAGTAAGAACTTCCTTTTTCTCAACTAGCCTTTACCACATCTTAATTGCAAACTCTTATTAAATGATAAATGGTGTATTTGTATTATGGGGATGTTGTTTACAAATATGGGAATGTTTTATAGAACAATTTTGAAATTTTGAGAAGTGTAATTGTGAAGGCTAAAGTGTTCAAACAGTAACTAAGACATGAAACAGAGAGTGGAGTTACAACCTTAATCAATAGTGCCTGTAAACTCAGCTTACAGAGAAAGGAAACATTCTTCTGAATTGATAAAGCTCACCTCTGACGCTAATTACAGATATATGGAGGACATTATTATGCACTGTTCTATCCGGATTGTTAGCTTTGGTGTGCCGTAGCTCAAAGCGGTTCATAATTAGCTCTAATTCACTAAAAGACTATTGTTTGAAACATAAAGTCAGCCCAGTCAAAACCTTTACATTTAATAATATTTTTTCTCAATTTGTCAAAATGTTAACCCCCAAACTTTAATAAGAGTGTGTATGATTCCCGGTTTCTATGACATCGTCTAGTTTATTCAAAACTACATTATATTGGCTTACAAGTAGATCTGGTAGCATTAAAAAAGATATTGCTGTTTTTCTCAGATGCACACATATTGAAAAAAAATTGACATTTACTGACAAAGATAAGACCTAATTTTCCTATCAGTGTGAGATTTTCCATAGCAAATTTTACTGTGTGGTGTATATGAAGTACATTGTTCCTGCCCATAAAGGTCTAATTTTCATTTGGACAAAGATAGAATTTATGATATAAACTTAGACTTTCCACTGCACATGTATAACGCTGCTAACTTCCTCATGTTCCTCATTTTATTTACTTTTTGCACAATCATGCAAATAAGATTATTCAGTTGCAACCTCAAAATTTGCAGCAAAGGTCTCTTTAATGCATAAGCATGCCCTTTTTGGGCTGTTAACGATGTCTTTGCGGATGGTTTCAGATGTAAAGGTGGTGACCACTGGAAATGGTGGGTTCAGAGGTTAAGACCTGGTTCTACAGTTCGTAAGACTTTGTGATATCTAGCAGCTTCACATGGGTTGAGCTCTGAAGCTTACAGAAACTCAGAAGACTAAGGTTTGGGACACTGGGTCTGCGTGAAGACACATGACAAAAACAATATGAGCATGTGCACAGGACACTTTATGTAAAAGAGTAAAGTTTTTATTTATGTGACAATCTTTAGCAACAGATGCATGCATGAAGTGGGTATTCAGTCATAAAACTGACAAAATAGCTCAGAAAAATTCCCACAAATAGAGATGTGTTGTCATCTGTCCTTCCCTCCCTCCCTCTCTCTCTCTGTCTCTCTCTCTCTCTCTCTCTCTCTCTCTCTCTCTCTTTTTCTCTTTCTCTCTCTCTCTCTGCTCCCCCTCGCTGCTGTGGCCTGAGCACTCGCTGATGCAGCCACCCAGAGTTTAGTTGGACCAGAGGCTGCTGCAGTATCAGGTTGCTCTCCAACAACCAGGGACTCCCTGATTAATCGTCATGGGAAACTGCACCTCAGGGTAAGTCCTCTCCTTGATATACATTCATATTCTGAAAGATAACAAGCCAGAAAGTGGTAATTGCACTCTAAAACTTCAGTATTTTCACCCGTACTGCTGTATCTCTGGAAAATATATTTAAACATGAGTATTTGGGCATATGTTAACTGATTTTCAGTGTAGGTAATTCAGTCACTGTACAATCTGGCAGTGAGACATACAAGGGAAATCAGCTTAAGCTGTAATTTGGGTGAATTTACATTTGTGTTGCTCAAAATACTTGCTACTGAACAATGTTGACTTCCGGCAAACTGATAAATGAAAAAGGAAAGACTTCTTTTGTTTTATAAAGTCACATATTAACGCTAAGGAGGCATCTTTTCAATGAAATGTAGAGTTTTCCGCTCTCTGACAGTTGTGCCAAAGCATTATCAAGGAAATAGCGGTCATGTTTAAAAATAGATCTGGTTTCAGTCAGTATGTCAATAAGAATCTTGTTAAATGTATTTGTGCTTATTGTTGCAGCACTATCTTGTACCCAGAATCACGGCAGGTTTAAAATTTTACGTTTGAGCTGTTAGTGGGACGTAGAGTTGCTTTTAGACAGAAACAAGTTGTTTTCTGGTGAAAAAGGCTTCCTGTTGCAGCACACGTTCTCTGTGTTGAGCTGTCAAGGAAGCCGGCGGTAAAGTGTCACCTCTGACTAGTGCAGATACAACTTTATGACATTTTTATAAAGCATGTAAGTGACAGGCTTTTATGAACCTCAGTTTTCTATCGGACAAATATAGCCCCTTCAATTCACTTTTCACGCTTAGGGTGTAATTATTTTACTATCCCATTAAAACACAGATTTCTCAAGTTAATGTATTTTAACACTGGTTAATAATAACCCAAGTGAATACAAAATGCAGTATTTTCATTGAGGAAATAAAGCCAGCCAGCTAAATTCCTCCCTCGTTAAGGTAACTATGACTGACCATTGGCCGCACAGAAACTTGTAAAATCAGGAAAATACTTGAGCCTGTTTCACGACATGAAGAAGAAACAGGAATTCAAGAACAGACGAGAAACAGTCAATGGCATCCATCTGTGAGGCTTTAGAACTCCAGCAAACCAACCTGAGCGCTACAGAGAAAATAATGGATCGGTAGTGAACCTTCCCAGGTGATGTAGCTCTGCCAAAATCACTCCAAGAACACACTAATGAGTCCAAAGATCATCTAAAGATTTGGCAAAAATATTCTTTTAGATTGATCAACAGAAGTGTTGTAGAAACCCGCTACATCTGGCATAAAGCTACGACATATTTTATAAATAAAAAGGTTTAAAAACTCCTCCTTCTCACTGTTAATTATGGCAAAAACACTTCATTGCAGTTTTTGCCGCCAGCGATGGCACAAAAAGATATTTGATTTAGGAGACCATTACATTGTTACATAGCGCCAGGTTGGTTTGTAAGGCGTTTTGAAACTTCATAAATAAAATTATCACCTGAAACACTGATTTACAGTATTTATTTATATGTGTCTCATAAAGAAATCCCTTCATCTGAAACACTTTTTTAAAAGGTTTTGTTGGCTCTAGTGGCCTTTATTTGAAAGTAGTTTGAAAGGAAAGAGGGTTATGAGAGAGAATTTAGCCGACTGTCACCAGGCTGGGAATCGAACGTGCGACCACCAGCATGAGGACTAAGCTCTCAATGCATGAGTTGTGCTTTGCCCCTGTGCCACCACAGTACCCATCATCTGAAACACTTAGGTGTGGCAAAAAATTCAAAAGCAAGAGTAAATCTAAAAAAGGCAAATGTTTTTCACGATATTGCAATTTTCAGTTAACAGAGTCTGATGTTGTCATTTTGCTTTTATTCTCAGGCTAAAGAAGAAGAAAAAAGGTAAATGTGGAGAAGACTTCCTTCTAGCACTGAACAATACGCTACATTCAACATGCTGATATATATATTTTTTTTCTTTCAGGGAATTCTACTGATGGGAACACTGATGGAAGCAACGAGAATAGGGTACACATGCTCATCTCTATTTTCGTTTGACCATTAATATGCAAAGTTTCCATCCCTGCCTCAGGGTAGATAGATGTGTCTCTGTGGTTTTATGACAGATCAGTCAACGGAATAGATTTGCATACCCCCTGAGCATTAGTGAGGCCTCTGTTGTGTTAGCAACCCTGCAGCATTTTAGGAAGTCTCCAACACAAACCACATTCATTCAACATGCTTGGACCGTTGTGCTGTATCAAACAAGGTCACATTATTTTTCTTTCTCTGTGTGCCGTTTTCTCACAGCCCAATGAGGATGTAACCTACGCCTCCATCAACCACCCCACTGTCAGGGGATCAAGACACGAAAAGTCTGCCAATGAATACGAAGGTGACAATGACTGTGACTACGCTACGGTTAGGATCCCAGAAGAAGTTCAAGTAGATACTCATTCCGAGTCATCCAAAGAGGAATGCACAGATGACTATGTGCTCATGGGCTGAAGAGGAATACGAAGATGATGTCATTTGGACAAACGTTTGTTTGTGGCCTGGAGGAGCTCAGGAGCTCATGGACTATGAGAGTTTGCAGATGAATCATGATCGTATCTTTATTACCAAAGACAAACTGTGGAAAAACTGCAAACTGCTAGCAGTTGTTGGGATGTTGAACTGCTAGATGGCACTTTTCCTCTATGGTGGACCAGAACAAGAAGACAAAGGGCATGTGATTTCTTATACAGATTACATCTGGAGATATTCCAGGAGTTAGTCCTATAAATAAATCTGGACTTGGCATTTGGGATTGAGAAGCTACAAGAAGCTTTGACTAAAATATTTATGGCTTGACATTCTTTACTAAAAAATATTACAATATCATGCATACATTTACAGTTCAGTTGCCTCATTATTGAAATAGCTAATGACCAAATTAGCTAAACAGCATTTCCAGCCAGCCTGCAGCTTCTCCACAGTAGTTGTCAAAGCTGTGACCCCATTACAAGAGTGAGGGTAAACCACACTGCCTTCCCACTTGCTCCGCCCAGTCACCCCAACAACTTGGCTAAAACTCACAATAAGTGACTTTAAAATTTAACAGTATGACGGAAAATTTGAGTGGTTTTTACAATCATTTAAACGGCCAATGCCTAGTTCTTACTCTGTCTTCTCTCAGCTATTTCATTCCGAATGAATGACTTTTGAAAGCCTCGACACAATGAATGTTATTGTGAATTTAATATTAGGTTTTGTTCTAGGAAAACTAGATCAGCACGATTCTTCCGGAAATGAACCCAAGCGTTCCTTAAAGTGTGCCTCTAAGGAAATCAAATGCAACTAAAGCAGACTGAGAATCTCACTACCACTACATGTGGAGCTGCAAAAGTCTATCACTATTTGCGTGTTTCATTGGAGTGTGCCTGATATGTGAAAATGGTTGAATCGCTTTCAGCTTTTGCTACTGTAAAAAAAAAACATGGTTTATGGTTTCCCTACCACACAAAAACAAAGCGTGTAAACAACATGTACATTTTCTAAAGCGGAGCAAGTGCGTATTTGTTGTGTTTTCCGGGTATACATCTGCTGTCAATCTATAATTATTCTGCTGCAGATGGAGGCTTGATCTTATCTCTTTCTCTGTTCGTGCTTATGAAACAGCGCCCATGCTTTGCTCCACTTCTAACCAAGGTTTCACCACCTATAAAACCTCCATGCTGAGCTGCAACGACCAACCTTCACTCACTGATGATATTAATATGGCCCAGTTTTACTCTTCAAGTTAGCTGCCAGGTTAACGTAATTACAAATAGAAAAACACATGGACATATCTTAATTTATCATCTTTTTACAGCTGCATGCTCCTGATTACTTCTATTCATCTCCTTAATGTTCTACTAACACCTAAATATGTATTTGTATATACATATTGTTTTTTTATCTGTACGTATCCTGTGTGGTGCAGGCATCTTTATTTATGTTTGACTGGGAGTGTATGATATTAATTTAGCTGAGTTTCTTATGGTTTTACATTTTTTTGGTTTATTCTTTATATTTTCTATTAATTAAAAGTTTTCAGAGTAAGAGACTTGGTCACTTTTTTCATATAAATAAGTATTAACATTTAGAATTGTCTTCAGGAAGTAAATTTATTTAGGTAATTCAGATTTAAAAAAACCCTGAAGATTGTATATGCATATGTATTATATCTGATGCCCTGGTATTTTTGGTGGACAATTAGGCATAGTGGTCCTGTGGTCATTGAACTAGGTATGTCACAATTGTTGACCTTTTAATTTTCTAGATAACACATTGAATCAAGATAATATACATCCAGGACAGGTTTGTGTGTTGTGCCACCTGGAGTGATGAGCTACAGTCCATGAGATTCTGCCCAAGATTTTGAGTGAATTCCTTTATAATCTTCTCAAGGCTGCAAATATTTCTGTTGCTCCTTGTTTTTTCTCACTATGCTTTTCCTTCCACTTAACCTT
Source organism: Micropoecilia bifurca (assembly GCA_903067075.1). Lineage (NCBI taxonomy): Eukaryota > Metazoa > Chordata > Actinopteri > Cyprinodontiformes > Poeciliidae > Micropoecilia > Micropoecilia bifurca. Next base: position 10,475 of record CAEGAF010061146.1, read on the forward strand.
CTATTAATATCTTGCTTACAGAACTCTGTGAAGTTAGTATTTCAGTAATGACCAGTTGTTGCTTTGATGTCAGTCACTGTGGGGTAGCTGTGAAGTCAGTGGTGATTCTGCAACTCTTTCTGATTCACTGCATTAAGAGTGTTGTTCTGCAGTCCACCAGCAGAGGGCAGAGCAGCCCCCGTTTTCACCAGAAATCTTCATAGGATTCAAACTCAGTCACTTTATCACATGACTTTTATTGTAAACAACTCAACTCAACTTAATTAACTTAAATTCTCATTTAAAAAAAAAAACAATTGCACTTTCAAAAAGGAAATTTCTTCATTTTTATATACACCAAGTAAACAGGAAATCTAAACCAAGATTTCCAAAATTTAGAAAGAAAAAACATATTACAGTAAATAAAATACAGTGTCCACTTATTATTAAATAAAATATGGTGAAGGTAAGCTTTGACACCCTGATTCAGAGGATTAGAACTGATGACTTGGGAAGGGGGAAATGGAGAGCAATGTTTGGCCTTACATTACCTTACCTTCATTTGAGCTTCTGCTCAGACCAAAGTGTCTTAGGTACAGACCCTGCTGCCTTCTGTGTGGGTCCACAGCTTTCTCTGCAGACACAAGGCTCTTCTTCTCTGATCTCTTAAAAAGAGAGATCAGAGAAGATCTCTAATCAAAGTGTGAGATCAGGCCTCTCACACTTTGTCAGAGGCCCGATTAACTAATGAAAAGCTGACAATAGCGGTGTCATGTCCTATTATAGGCATAAGCATCAACTGCTGATTCACTTCCCTTTGTAAGCAACAGGCTCTAAGAGTTGTTTTTCTCAAACTACAGATTTCAAAAACTCAAATATGTCACAGGTTTAATCAAATATTCATCCTTGATTTGAGCTCACTTTAAAGGTTAATAGGTAGCACATTTTAAAATGTTTGGAAAGGTGGGTGGGTTAGTTTATGTGTCAGTGATATCAAGGTTAGGGGTTGGTGACTGGCTAGTGTGGCCTCAACAGGAAACGGGCCCCAAAATCCTATTTTACTGAGGGCCCCAAATAATCTTGGGGCAGCTGTGTATAACATAGCTTACTCCTTAAAGCCATTCGTAGTACTTAATCAGAGGATGAATGATTATGGATTATTCCAAATAAAGGAAGAAAAGGGGTTAATCTATAATGACCCTCTAATGTGTCTTTTACAGCAAAGTCCCATGGTGCAGGCAGCTTTATGCAAACAAAGGCTACAAAAACAATTTAGAAAGTCTGAAATAGATCATTACTATGTCAAATTAGTATAATTGTTCTAATGGCTAAACATTTTGTATGAAGTGGTAGGAAAGCAGTCTTGACCTTAGTAAGGCTACAGTTTTATACCAAAGTCACACCTCTGACCATATTTAAAAGTTCTTTTGATGCTAATTATGAAATGACTGACAAAATGGAAAGGAAAAAAAAAGCTGATTTTGGTTCTTCTCTCTACAGGATGTAAAAGTAATTTCGACAGATTAAATACCAAACCACAGCTTACTGTGCAGAACAAAGAACAAGTAACATCTGTTTGTTTGGGATTTGTGTTTTACATCCTTTGACTCTTTTGTCTGTGTTTGCATCCACAATAATTAGCTTTACACACAAATTAGTTCATTCAGTATATTTTAATATATAGACAGCATTACGTATGAATACATATAATTAATAGTTGATATAGTATTGTACACATGTAAACCAAGGCAAATGTTTCACTGGGTTTCCCCAAGTAAATCTCCCAAAATATTACATATCCTATCAGTTGATAAATAATTCTTATTTTACATAATTACATCCAACATCCAAAGTCGTTAGTAGTCAAAGTATCCTCCATCCGACTTGCACAGCCATTCTTTCCAGCTCATCTCATCTGTAGTAATTATTAAAGTTCTCCATGATACCTACTCACAGAGAGCAGTGGGCAGCAGAAGTGGTGAATGGGAGTCTGTGTTTGGCACCAGGTACATCCCCTGTTCCATCAGGCAGCGCTGCTTTCTGAGGCGGCTTTAAACCAAGAGGCTTCCCTCTCTTACCGGAAACCTTTGATCTCACTTTGCTCACTTCTTCTTCTTACTATTTTACCATTTCTCAGTTTCACAGCCCTCGCTTTTTCACAAAGTCCCAAGATGTGCATTTCAGTGTGCGACCGTGTTGCATCTACAGGAATTTTATGCAGACACATCTGCAAATCAGTTGTATATTGAGTTCACACGTTGAACGTAGCTAGCATACGGCTCCACTTCCTCCACATCCTCTGTCTGCTTCAAGAGGAAACAATATATACGTATAAGAAGCTGAGCAAAGTACAGAAAAAAACACATTAACTGTAACACTGGTTAGTGGAGAAAAAGTCCTTACCGGAAGTGACTTGGATGTGTCCGTCTGTTGACACTGTCTGAAAAAAAAAATCACATCAACAAGCTTAGTGACGGGAGAAAAAAATAAGAAGAATGTTGATTTAATTCAAATTAAATAAAACTTCTTACCTCAATAATATTACTTTCTTTAGTGCATAGACAGAAAAACCTGCCACGAGAATGAAGATTATCCCCAAAACAGGGATGAAGTAAAAAATTGAAAGACCTGTAGTGAGAGATCAAACATGAGTTAATAATGTCAGAAATTCTCAATAACATTTTGGCCCCTACAAAATGATATGTGGCCCCTGTGCCACATATCAGTAACAAGGCAGTTCAACGTGCTTTACATCATGAAAATACATCATATAGCCAATAATTGTGAAAACCAGTAATAGACACTGCATTTTGTCAGGTGACATCTTTAATGGCCGAGGTGATCGTTGGGTGAATAGCAACAATCCAGGGTTAGTTTTCTATGCAATGTACTATGATCTTCAGCTAAGACAGGCTGCCACAGATTGATTGGACATATTATGAACATCAAGTTAAAATCAACATATGTACCATACGCATAAAAGGTTGCTTTCAAAAGTACAACTCAAATGTTGCAACAAAGGCCTGATTATATGTAACTGATCAGAGAGACCAGCAAAGCAACAGTAAATTCTATTTCACCTTGTGGTATTTTCATAGATTTTGTTTTGAGCACGGAAGTTTCATCACAAGATGGTCAAGTGAAAAGTAAAGGAAACAGAAAAAGTGACATAGCTCTAAGACAGTAACAGACCGTTCTACATAATTCATTTAAATACAATCTATGCAATTCAAGACAGTAGTGCATCTCGCATTAAAGTGATGACTTGAAAAAAAACGAACTTCACTTCTGTTTGGACATGTATTGCGTGTTCTACCAGGTTGCATTGCATGACATTATAAGTGCGGCAGCAGATTTAGCAAAAGTTAGATACCACTAAAATAATGAAACATAAAACATGAATAAATAACACATTTTATCAAAATAATTTCTATCAAATCTTAACCAGCCTAAAGAAGCCTGACCTATTTTGTTCCCTTATTAAACCTACCTTCTGGTAGGAAATCTGGTACCAAAGTCTTCTCCCGCTCCCACAACTGGTGCCGGACAATGCAGGTCAGGTTTTCTCGATCAGTGTCTTCAGGGACCTCCAGCTGACTCTCTACTGATATAAATCCATCTTTGTCCTCCTGCTGTGTCACAGAGTGATTTCCTGTGAAACTCCAGCTGATGATGGCAGCAGGAATCCCTCTTTCAGCTCTGCACACAGCCACCATCTTGTTGCCCCTTCGCTCTAACCAGGCAGATACAGTAGGAGCAGCAGGAGGAGCTGAACCAAGAAAGACAAGAACACATTAATATTGTACCTCTACAATGTATTGCTTTAGTTCATTACAAAAATACAAATATATTACTACTTCAGAATATATTAAAAAGTAAATAATAAAATCTTTGTGTTATAACAGTGACAGTAATACTATGAATGAAAATGCTATATAGCATATTTATGCCATTCAAGTGCTACAATGTGAAATTGTACTGGGTTCTGTCCTGCTATATGCTTGCTACAGAGTGATATGGTAAAATATATGGATATAAAGAAACTGTATTTGCACACTTTACCCATGAGACTTGTGATAAAAAATATTAGCATATATGTTTATTCAAAACACACTTTAAGGAGTTAATTAAGTTCTTACCTGTGACACCCACTTCGATGTTATAATTTTCATTTCCTCCTGTGTAAGTTGATTCACACTTATAAACTCCAACATCATTGACTGAAAAGTTTGGGATGTGCAGGAACGACTGATCAGTTGAGTTTTGTAACGATTTTCCATCATTGCAGGAGTCAAAGCTTTCACCCTGAAGGCTGAAGGAGATCTTACAGGTTTTGTGTTTCAGTTCAATGTTCCAGATAACAAACATTGCCTTAGTCCAAGTCCTGTTGCTGCAGATGAGTCTAGCATCTCTCCCAAGATTGAAGGCTTCCTTTCTGTCAACTGCAAAAATAATAACTCAGATTAGTTTTTGTGTGCAGCAACTAAACGTTTTCTTTATAAAAAAAAAAACTAAATGTCTAGTTTTGTTTCCATTCCTTTAGAAAACAAAACTTTTACAGATTTACTTTTAGAGAAAAATGCTAGATTTCTCCAAAAAAACAATTCTTATCTTAGCAGAACATAAATACTGCATAAAGTTGAAAAAAAAGATCAATGTTGTTTTCACATTTGTCAGTTGTTCTTTTCTTAAAATGTTTTACAGAATGCCGAGGTGCAAAGAAAATCATAAAAAAAATAATTTACCATAAACTTTCAGAGGTGAAGTAGTTGTGTTCACAATATTTGAGTTAGTAGTTCCTGAGAGAAATGAAGACAGATGTTAGGGGCAGCGATTGGTGACACAGAGGTATTTTAGGTCAGTATCAGTGATTAGTTCTGAAATGTTCAGGCAGAAAATGAACAGAAAAAAAATGTTGGTTAATTAATTATTACACATTTTCAGGTTGTAAAAACACAACAAATGTTAGAGGTAGAAAAAGTTGTCTAGGAAATGCAACTCCTTAAGAGAACCAGAATCAAATTAACCAACAAGACTGTAAAAACAGACATCAGTGTTATTTTAATCAGTTGTGGTTATGATTGGAATCTACATTTTAGAAAGTTTGTGGCATTATTACAAACCAAAGAAAATGTAATGGAAAAGTCAAAGCTCACTACATACACATCTGCTGCATAATCATAAAGGCTCTGATGTTTGTTTACTTCTGACAGCAAAACAGTGGCGTAGATGGTGGGGTGGTAAAAACCACAACGTAGAGACCCTCTCAATGGAGAGAAGCTGCGTCACTGTGTCACCCTGATCTGAGGACTCAGTTTCCACTGCAGAAGCAACAGGCAGCACGTCGCTTGCTCATTCAGAAAACACGGGCAAACATTTTCCTACTTCTGTTACGGAACCATTTGTTTTTTTCTCCAGTCAGCTTTTTGTCCCATCACCATGCATGTTTACTTTCCAGGGGCTTTCTGTCTACACTGTGACTCATTTACAAAAAAATCTCAGTCTTATTCTTCCAAAAAAGAAACAAGTTAGTACATCGGCAGTAGAACAGTTTTGTGACAACATAGGTTAATGAGCAAAGAAATTAGTCATAAAGTCAGTTTACAAACAAGCGTCCTGTGGACTAAACTCTATTATTGTGTTAATTAAAACACGCTGAATATGATTTAAAAAGATAATCACAACTAAATAAGATAATCTTAAATCAAACCTTGTGCCATTTCCCTTGATTGGGTGAAGAAGAAGATCAAGATATAAATCCACATCATGTCGGATCTCCGATTTCTTTTTTCAGCAAACGTCGTCGCAGTAAAAGTACCAATTCTTCAAACCATTGCATCAAGCCAAGATCCTGTGCCAGCTCTCGTGCTATTGCACTTTCCTTCGACCTTTGCTCTGAGGTTCGGCTGAAGACGCTCCACTACTTCATCCACAAACCAAGAATCCTTCACATGCTTCAAGAAAATGAGACATATATATATATAAGATGTGTGACTAAGCTAATCCCTCCCCTCTTCTTTTTCTTCCCCCTCTCCAAAACTGCTTTCCACTCAAACATCTGCCTTTTTTCTCCCACACAGAATGACGTCTGAGAAGTTAAGACACCAGTTTCCTTTCTTGCTAGTCACATGATGTTTTTTCAAAGGAGTTTGTGAAACATATGGAGGCAGGCAAAAGCAAGTTAAAGTTATTTTTATTCTATTTTGTATTAAGGTTCCAAAAACATTTAGATGCTTTTTTTAAATTTTCATTTTTTTATTTGTTAAAGTAAGAAAGTTTCTGGTAAGAACTAAATATAAAATAGATTAAGAGTTAAGTGCAGTAGATAAATATTTGCAAAAATAAATACATCTGAGTGGCAAAAAAAATGAGAATGTTGAAGATTATCAGATACATTTGAATCATACCCAGGACAGGATGTTTTTACTGAGTTAGACAGTAACCTGATGTAACAGGAACACATTATCTTTACTAAAAAAAGGTAAATCATTTAAAAGTTTCACTTTCAAAGTCAAACACACATTTATGTCTAAAGGTTGAAATTAATTTATACTAATACAACTGGTTTAATATATAGAGACTTAATGATTGTCATCACCCCAAGAATGTTGGGGGGGAAAAGTTTTTTTTTTTTTAAACATATTAAAGAACAGCTGAAAGGATTCACCTTATCACCTTCTGTAAGCGAGAACAAAGAATTTGTGTTTTCTCAATAGAAGAAAGTAAATTCACTCAAAATACAATATACCAGCTGGACCTTGATGATTTTTATGGATATGAATGTCAATTTATTGTTAGAAATAATTTTAAAAAAAGCAACTAAAATCTTCAGTTTCACTATTTTAACTAAGTCCCAGTTTTAAAATAGTGGTGGTTCTGTCACACTTTTTCCTTGATTGGCCTACACGCAGAGCAGATGATTCAATTTCACTAGCAAATTGTGTGTAATCATGTCACCTCACCTGCTTGAACTTAATCTCAACAGAAACGAATGATTTTTTTCTGCCCAAGAACAGTTTCCAGTTTTCTTAGAAGTCTGAACTTTCGGCTTTTGAATGTTTTCCTAAATACTATGACTGGAAATGAGAATAAACTGTATTCAGATTATCTGACAAGGATAAGGCAGAAAATGAAGTGATTACAATGGAAACTTAGAACTGGTCTATGACCCTTATCTGACTTAGATTAAAGATAAAACAAGCTGTGTTCAAATACATGTGCTTGTAAAAGGAGAGAATCTACATAGTGCCTTTATAGTCATACTAATCACTCAAAAGGCTTTATAATGGAGCTACAGTCAACCAATCGCACTTACACATTTTGGGGTAAGTGCCTTGCCCCAAAATGTCACAATGTCACAATCACCTCATGATGTGAATGTATTAGGGATGTTTTAGATTTGATGCTGTGAATGAAGAAGACAAACATTTTTCAGTGTTTGATGGATCAGAGCTGATTGGCCGATTCCAAACTGGTGCCGCTCTAGTTATTGCCTTTTTGCAAGTGAATGATTGAAAGTCCTGACCTTATTCCAATACAAAGCTTGTGGAAAGACTCGAGGGAGGAAACCCACAAACAACCCAAATTTCGGTCCGATCTGCATGTGGGGGGAAGGGCTGAAAGCTCTTCTAAGATCCACAGTGACAAAGAAGGAAGCAGAAACTTAGCTCAGATAAGTCATAATAGGACACACAAAATACTGAAAGAAAACGCTTTCTTTTCAATGTCGCAAACATTATGGATTGGACCGTTTTCCTCAATAAACAAATTACCGAAAGTCAAGCGTAATCATCAGAAATGTGTTATGTTTGAGTTTATATGGACTTAATCCCATTCTATGTTGCTGCAGATAGATATTGTCTTATTGGATAGATGAGGAAAAAATTATGTTAATTGCAATACGAAACTGAGAGTCAGATGCTTATGAACTGTGGTTGAGTTTGATCATATTGGTTAAATATCATAACTTCCCATATCTTCTTATGTAGGTTCAATTTTGATAACTCCTATAAGGACAAAAAAAAGACACATTTTCAACACATTTGCCAGTCTTACCAGACATAATTTTATTAATGTAACTTTGTTTTTTAATTGACAAGGCCCCAGCACATCCACTTTTTAAATTATAGTGTTTATCCAACTAATGTGTTACATCCTGCGATTCAAAAACTTTATGATTCATTTCATAAAATAATGAAGTACTCAAGAAACAAAAAAAACAACATTTTTCTCAGCAATCAGAAAGTATTTCAGTGGAGAAATCATTTTTGCTGAGTAGATGCAATGCTGAGCTGGTTGTGGTCTCATATCTGCTGGTGTCAGAACATTTTGCTGTTTAGAAGTCACACTAGGCTGCAAGCATGCAATGTTAATGTGGGTGCAGGCGTTGTACTGTCTCCGCGTAGATCACAGATTAATAACTGTCAAAAACAGACGCGGTAGTCATTTTGTGTGTGAGCGGTTAGGGTCTGCAAGCAGCATGTGGACTTTGTGGTTCATGAGTGCATTCGGCAATGTGATGTTATGGTATTAGCTGTCCTATTTAAGATGGAAATGGAACATGAGTTAGGCTTTCCCTTTTCGCCTGTTTGAAGGCGCTTATTTTCAAAAGCTAAAAGCCAGCATGGAAATTAGATGCACTTTTTTTGCAAAAGTGGATTGCTGTGCTAAAACAATGGACTGCTGTGAATTGCTTAAGCAAACCTATTAGAGCTTTATGGTTTACAGTCTTAACAGCAATGTGAAGTGGCATTTGTGGAAATCTTGGCTATGAGGATCTACGAGAAGTCGCTCTTTATAGAAGGTCTAATATTAGACTGTTTATTTTACACATGAGCATTTCAAATTCAGCTGACTGTGAGTTATCATGCTTCACAAAAAGGGAACTAGATCCTCCACAGAATTGCAAAACCAAGCGAGTCACATAGCTTTAGTCAGCTGTCCTATCCAAACATCCAAACCTAAAAACGGAAGAAAACCAACTAAAAAGCTGATATATAAACACAAAAACATAAAAAATAAATGTTCTCTTTGCTCACATTGTATGCGCATAAATATGTGTTCCGTAGGCCATTTCCCTTTGATAAGAGCAACTTCCTGTTGAAGCACAAATCAAGCATTTTTATATACCCAAAATAACTGCCTGCTCTTAAGAGCGAAGATGTCAAAAAGCTACACCAAATGAAACAGCGTGTACACTTTTTACACTGTTTCTGCTTGCCAGTAAATTACTCAAACGTTAGTTGCAGTTATTTGCTTAATGTTGAAATAATAAGAGACAAAAGAGAATTTTTTTTTTACTTTTCAAATTAAAAAGTTAATAAATATTTTGTAAATATGACTTGGGTGAAATGCTTGGTCATATCCTTCCAAGAACTTCTGCTGTAGCTTCGGCCCATTCCTTCAGAGAGAACTGATGAAACTGTGTCACGTTTGTATAGACTGCCTTTCACAACCGTTTTCTACTCAGCCCTCAAATTTACTATATGACATAGACCGAGCTTTTTGATTGCCACTCCAAAACTTCTTGTTACCTTTAGGGTGCATTCACATCAGCCCTGTTAGTCCACTTTAAGGGTGTGTTCACACTGCAGCCTGAAGTGACCCAATTCCAATTTTTTTGACGTATTGCGACCTGTATCCGATCTTATCATGGCAGTGTGAATAGCACGGATCTGATTCGAATGTGACCCATATCCGATAGTATCCGATTCAAATGTGACCTAACGTCCAGGTCTCATTCATCCGAACTGAACGTCACTGATTCTCAACAAATCTCACTATTCTGCGTCCTGATACGCTCAAGTGGGAAGAAAAACAACAACCATGATGATGACCAAGTTATTAATATGCTGCTCCGGCTGGATAACATCTTCAAATATATAAGCTAAGCTCCACCGTTAGCCTCCATGTTTACTTCCATAAACAGGGAGCTCTTCTTCTTTTTATGGCGGTTGGCAGAACACTGAGAACACTGACGCTATTGCGCCCTCTACTGCGCATGCGGGACACTTTCAGGTCGTTTGCCCGTTCAGAC
>CAEGAF010061150.1:0-27532 GCA_903067075.1 Micropoecilia bifurca
TCCTCACCTGACTCCTGTTCTGACTACTGTTCCTCCTCCTCTTCCTCCTCCTCTACCTCCTCCTCCTCTCCCTCCTCCTCTCCCTCCTCCTCTCCCTCCTCCTCTTCCTCCTCCTCTCCCTCCTTCTCCTCTCCCTCCTCCTCTCCCTCCTCCTCTCCCTCCTCTTCCTCCTCCTCTCCCTCCTCCTCTCCCTCCTCTTCCTCCTCCTCTCCCTCCTCCTCCTCTCCCTCCTCCTCTTCCTCCTCCTCTCCCTCCTCCTCCTCTCCCTCCTCCTCCTCCAGTCGGTCCTCCCGGACGGAGAGATGGGCAGAGGGAGGGGGTCAGGAGTCGGGCAGACGGCTCTGCTCTTTAAACTCCTTTTCTTAGTTCCCACAATATGGTGTGTGCCACTAAACTCTCCTGACGGAATTGGCTGCAGTTATCGGATTAGAGCGCCGCAGTTCTGGAGCTGGAGACGGACGGAGCGGCCGTCGATCTCGCCTTCAGGCAAAGTCAACTTTCCGGGTGACTTCGCGGGACTGGATGCATTTTAAACGAAACTTTTTAAAGGCTTGATTCTTCTTTCTTTGTTTATTTTTTTTATTTATTCGCTCTTGAGGAGATTAAGACGAGACGGATAAATCTTTGCGCAAGCTTCGTTGTCTGTAAGTATTTCCCCGCAAAAGCATCAGCGTTATCTAAATCCCAAACAATATGGCAAACTACTCGTATTATGAGATTTTTTATCATTATTAGACATGTTAGTGAAACAAAACTGGATTTTTCTTTGCTAATATTTTGTTTATCTTTTTAATTACAGATAATTCCTTAAATCTCCCGGAAGAGAGGTTTCGCCCACTTTGGCCAAAGAGGCGCACATTTCGTTTTGTTATGTCTGTTTCTTCTCTGCCAGAATGGAAGCAGCTTCTTCTGGAGAGAAAAAGGAGAGAGGAGGAGCAGCGAGAGAGGAGAGAAAAGGAGGAGGAGCAGAAGCTGGCCAGCATGCCCGCCTGGAAACGAGGGATCATCCAGCGGAGGAAGGCCAAGCAGGAGAGCTTAGGTGACAGGGACAGAGACATCTGCCTGCTCCAGGTGGAGGCCAGAACTCCCTCTGACTGCCTGAGTGACACTGACAGCTCGATTACGGTCAATCTGGGAAGCGAGACATCGCTCAGTCCGGATCCTGGGATGTGGCTGGACGCTGAGCCCAAACCTGGAAGTCAGGTGTCGATGGAAACCATCGTTCCAGTCCACGAGAATCCGTTTATTCGTACCCAAAGTTTGTGGAGAAAAGGCAAAGATCTGGAGGCGGCGAATGAGGTGGAGGGAAAACTCTGCATCAGGTCGCAAGAAGTGGAGGTGAGCAGAGGACGAGATATCGAGCTGAAAATAGAAAGGTTTAGGGATCTGAGTGAAGGGTGGGAGAAAGAGAAGAGCAGGGACAAGAGTCTAGGAAAAGAAAAGGAGAACAACCAAGAAGGATGTGAAAATGACAAAAAACAGTGGAAAGACTCAGTGAAAGAGCAGGAGCTCCTTAAAGGGAAAAAAGAGACGGAGGAAAAAGATGTCCCTCAACCATCTGGTCAGTTTTCACCCGTTCTTCCCTGCCTTCGAACCATCCGAGCCGACAACATCATCATCATCGAGCAGGACCGAAAAGGCAGCGATGAAAGAAGGGCGAGATGGAGGGAGGTGGAAAGAGAGACGCCGGAGGAGGACCAGCAGGGGAAAAGAGGGATGAAGATGGACCTGAGGGAGATCCTGGCGGGAGGAGGGAGCGTGACGGAGATCCGAGCCTCGGAAGTTCTGATCATCAAGCCGTCGGTCAGCACCGAAGAGCGGACAGGAGGGGGAGGAAAGTCTAGAGAGGACGGAGAGGGGAAGAGCAGCTTGGATGTAACCAGAGATACAAAATCAGAAATGTCCTGGCTGAGGGAAAAAGAGAAGGATAAACCCTGGGGTCAGGCAACCGTGATCAATAAAGATGATGGAGGAGACAGCTGTGATGATAACGTGTTTATTGAGAAGGGAGGAAGGGTCAGCAAGCTGCTGAGTAAGTTCGGAGAGCATCCAAAGCCTCCATCTCGGTCCAAAAGTTCAGATAACGTCCTCCAATCGGGGAGGAGAAAATACTCTGGAGACCAAGATGATCGACAGTCTGAGGAGAGAAAGGCAAACGGAAAGAACATGCTGATGAAAAGCATCCCAAAACGCTCCTTCAGCTTCTCGGATCGAGTCTTTGGCGCTGTGGAGAACGGGTTAGGAGACGCAGGCGGTCAAGAGAGGATTCAGCCAGACAAAAACGTTGCTCCTTGGGTGGATGTAGCAGGGGTAGCAAAGCTCAGACTGAGCTGCAAGGAGCGTTTAGGAAAGCAAAGAAATGTAAAAGCTGAGGATGAAAAAGTAAATCAGAAGAAAAACGATGCAGAAATGTGGAAGAAACACAGGAATGAGCTGAAGAAAGTTGAGCCTGTCAACAAGAGAGCTGCAGAGAAGGTATTGGATGCAGATGGGGACAAGGGGTTCACGGTGGCATCGGTGAGAAACACAGAAGGAATATCGTTTGCAAGAAGAGTGCCAATCAGACAAGACGGTAAAGCAAGAGTAGAAAGAGATGCTAGGAAAGAGAGAAGTTCAGAAAAAGACTCAGAAGTAGAGGAGGGACTGGAAAGAAAAGTGCAAACTGAAACAGATTATTATGTTGGTGCTTCATTGGAAGAGTCGCCCAATCCCAGTGACGCTCTTGACAGTCAATGCAAACCTGATTCAGCTTTCACAGAGTGCTCCAGTTTGCTCTCCATGGTCCCGGATCGGATCCCCCACCGAGGGCCAGAGTGGAGCGGCACAGGACCACAAGGACCTTACCTCATGCACTCCGGTTTATCCCAACAAACCGAGGATCTTATCAGCAAAATAGAAAAAGTAGGGGACACAATTATCTACGTAAACGATAAGGAGGAAAGACGTTGCACTGCTGCACATGAAGAGGATCTTCAAACAGGAAGTCATTCGGGACCAGAGAGAGAGATTCTTAGATCTCCAAAAAGGATCCCACCTCTTGAGGTTCAAATCCCAAGAACTGTGTTTTATGTTGCCGACGAGATGGCGGAGAGAAAAGCCAGCGAGTGTCGGAGTGCGGACGGACAAGACTGGGAAGGAGGTCAGAGGGTGGAAAGGAGGGACAGCTGGAGGATCGGAAAACCTTTGAGCCGGATCGAGTCCCTCCGAGAGAAGATCAGGCAGAAAGAGCTGGATAAGCAAAGAGAAAGAGAGGCCCGGGTGGGAGATGGGTGTGAAACGGCAGACGTCTGTGACGCTCCAGCGGCTGAGGACAGGTACGAGGTGAGAGGAAGTGAGGTAAAGAAAGAGTGTGAAGCTGTGGCGGTTCAGACAAGGCCGGCTGAACCGGAGAGTGTAAAGGGGGAAGCAGCAGAGCAGACATGCACAAGTGTGTATGACGTCAGACGGGAAGTCGGCGTGTTGAAAACCAGCCCTCAGCTTCCTGTTTCTGTCCTCAGTTCACAAGACAGCAGCAGAGAGGAAGTGGCAGGCGAGCGCTCGGCTTCTGCCTCTGAAGGCTCCCAGATTTCCGAGGATGACATTGACCCCCTGAAACATGTAGAGCCGCACCTGGAGCAGCACAGGGCCCAATACGAGAGCGCAGAAGAGGAAGACGAAGAAGAGGAGGGGGAAGACAGGGAGCTGTCCGAGGAGGAGTTGGAGAAATACACAACTTCTACAGATTCTATAGGATCTCTCTCTCCTTCGCCGCCTCATCCCAACTCTCTGGCAGCCATGAGTCGGATCTACAACCTGGATACCGTTGGCTCCAGAACTGGCTTGTATCTGAGGGACAGGACAGTAGACATCCCGTCTTCTGTACACCTTGTTAAAGTGAAGCCCTTTATGTCAAGCTCCCAGCAGGGGGATGGCAAAAGCAAAGCAGGTGACGACATCCGCGGGGTCCAGACGATACAGCAACAGATCGAGCAGTTTCAGCTGAAAGAGCAGGAAGTGCTGAAGTCATCTGCAAATACCTCTGCAAAGGAAAGAGAAGCAAAAGTTCAGCAGAGTCCCAAAAGAGAGTTAAAGCTGAAGGTGAAAGAAGCTGAAGAAACACCGGACCTCAACCCCAAGGAGTCTCCTCAACACCTTTGTTCCCCAACATCTCAGCAGAAGCAAACGATCACCATCAACTCCTCATTTTCAAGAACCCAATCACCTGACAACTCCCTGAGACCTACAAACTGCGCTCCGACTCCGGCCTCCTCGCCATGCTCGCCGTCTCCTGTCAACTCGCCCAGCGTCTCCCCGTCTCCCAGCGCCTCGCCCAAGCTCTTCACCATCAAGAGCGCTTCTGGGGGCCCAGTAAAGAGAGGCGCCACCATCACAATCACCCCCAGAAAGCCTGTCGGAGGAGGAGCCAGGGCGTCGGGGGCGAGGCCCGGGACAGCGGTACCAGCAGCGGTACCAGCAGCGGTACCAGCAGCAGCATCAGCAGGGTCGGCTAAAGCCCCACCCCAGCCACCGATGAGCCCCACTGTGGATGAGCCTTCGAAGAAGAAGTATCCAACGGTGGAGGAAATTGAGGTGATTGGTGGATATCAGAATCTGGAAAGGTCCTGTCTGGTCAAGAGTAAAGTGACACCAAAGAGGGTAAGTTTTAGTTTTGAAGTAATATAAAATTCACTCCCAGACATATTTGCCCAACTATACAGAAATATATCTGAGTTTGAGTTTAAAGTCTCACCAAAATCAAAGTTTATCATTTTCTGGACTTCTCTTGGGTACAACTTTTCAGTAAAAGTCTCTGGATGAACTTGGCTTATTCTTTTACTTAAAGTTTTTTAGAAAAAGACAAATACTTTGTGTTGTACTTTACATTTTGCTGTGCAGGAAAGTCATGTTAGTAACTGATTTCAAATTAAAAGTCTCCACCTGCACCTACAGGCCAAATTTATATCATTTTTGAATTTCAGCTTAGGGCCACATAAAATCAGTCTGAGGGCCACGAATGGCCCCCGGACCACACTTTGGACACCCCTGCACTAGGAGAACATCCCCTTTGATCGAGAAGTGTTATCACGGAGAAGGAGCTAAGCCAGTTAAAGCCTTATGAAGCACGACATCTTGATTCTGAGCCATAAACCCTGGAGTCATCTCCTGTTCCACCTGTGCTCTGCTTCCCCCTGACTTTTAACTTTTATTGCCTTTTGTGTTTTATTGTTTTAAATAAACACACTAAGCATGGAACAAAAGCAGATTGAAGCTTGAGCTGCAAAAACACAAAATATTACCAAGTAATTTTGGTCCAGTTTCTAGCACACTTCAAATAAGACAAAACTAACTTAAAATGTACTTTTTAGCAAGTTATAAAGGCTGATTCTAAATAAATAATTACTTAATATTCATGAAAACATGCTTGTTCCATTGGCAGATAAATTAACTTAGAAAAGGGGGGAAAATGTCTTGTTATAAGTTTTACAATCTGCCATTGGAACTAGTACTTTTTCATCAATATTAAGGAATTGTTTACTTAAAATGAGCCTTTATAACTTGCTAAAAAGTTACTTAGTTTTGATTTATTTCAAGTGTACAAAGATATTTGGACTATAAACTAGATTAAAATACTTGGTAACATTTTGTGTTTTTGAAGTTTAGGCTTCAGTGAAGGCAGAAAAGCTACATAGAAAACCACAATAAGAGGCAAAATTTCTTCCCTTTCTTCAGTTTTATAAATTTTGTGTACCTGTTTGAATCACTAGATTTTATGAGAGAATTCACGCAGGATAACTTCATAAGAACACTTCACCAATAATTCACTGTACAAAGTTAATTTTACTTTCATAAGTAGGGAAATGCAAGTAAGAGTCAAAAGTAAAGATTTTCACCATCCTGTGAAGACCACTCTTGCTCTTTTTGGACATTTCCAGCCTTTTTTAAATGACTCAAATCGGTGTTTTGGTGTTTTAACACTTCTAAGCTGCTTGAAATTTCCCCGACTGTGTCCTTCTCCTCCTGTAACTGTTGAGTCAGCCTTTGCTGCCTCTCGCACAAATCACTCTTTGTGTTCTCTTGGCTCTGACCCTGGCTGGGACTCCGGGTCGTTGGACTGCAGGTCCATCTTTGAGCATGTTGTCCCTCTGAGTGTTTCAGACGTCCGGCGGCCAAGTTTTAGTTGGATGTGCTTGGTTTAGTGAGGAAAATAGACAGTGTTTGAAGACCAGGTTGGTATTCGGGTGGGATTGAGGAGAGATAAGATGGCAATTTGTTATATGTTGTGAGAAGATTAAAGTATTTTTCTTTGGTCTGACAGAAACTCCCTGTCACGCTGTGCGTCTTTACTCGCTTCCTCTTTCAGATGTCTGAGCTTCTCTAAAAAAAAGTATAAGGTTGACAAAACGGAAGAGACGTGGAGTCCACTTTTAAATCCCCAAACTCTTGTTTTAAGGACTTCTTTAAGCTCCTCTGTGACTAAAGCTTAAGATTATCCTCATATTCAGATGCTTAGCTACAAATTAATAATTTTGTCACATAATTGAACAAATTTAAATGTCAGAGAAAGAGAACGTGGGTAAATGCAAAAATCAATTTTCAAATTATGATTTCAAGTCAAGTTACGGTTATTTTTGTAGCACATTTCAGTAACAGGGCATTTCAAAGAAATGATGCACTAATTTTTGTGGCCGATTCCCAATGACCAATGTTTAAAAACCGTGATCTGCCGATTCTGATTTTGGCCAATACCAGTTTCTTTTGTCTGAAGTGTTGCTAAATATAGCAACAAAGTGTCTGAGTTTGCAAGGGTGGGATGAATATTAACTGAAAACATGCAGATATGGCCTGGTGGGCTGGTCTGTCAGTCAAACTTATCTCACTGTAGAGCAAAAGAGGACAGTGGATGATTTTTAGACCTTGGCAGAGGTAGATAACATCGACCATAACACAGTGACCCATTATTAAACCAGCAATAAACATTATGTCAAAAACTATAATCAAAATCAACAAGCGGCTGCAGGAAAAGACAAGGATACAAACCAAACTTGTCATTTTGTTGTATAACTTTTAATGAGGAAAGATGGCGGCGATGGATCGCGGCCGTTAATCATAACGACTGTTAATAATGACTGTCAGCCTCGGATTTGTATCGACACTTTTTACAAGGTAATAAGATTAACGTTAATTTATTTTAGAAGTAGGTATAATTCGAAACATACCAAATATTGTATTATGGAGCAGCTACGCGTCTGGCTGTAACCATGGAAACAGTGCCGCACCTGTCATGTAGCCTAGCATGTCCGGAAAAAAACAAACTGACTAGCTTCTCGTCTTTTGTGCTTCTCGTCTTTTGTGTTTTTAATCCTGCTCCGGTTCACGGGAGGAAACTGTTTATGACACAGTGACATAAACCATGTGGCGTGAATTCAGGTGGAGTCGGTAATTTGACCAACACGTGTGGAGGGAGGAGGTGCGGGTCGGTCTCTAAGCTAGCAATTTCCAACTTTAGTAAATACCGCCGCCTATGAGCCCCAACTAGATGTGTTACGTTCACAGACAAATTAGCTCGACTCGAACAAGCAAAAGCCACAAATAAACTGGCAAAAACAACTTAGGAAAACAATTTCAGTCGCTCAGTCCAGTCCTCCCGTCCCTCATGGCCTCATTCAATTATTTAGTGATGTAGGTCAACAGTAAAAGACTCAATGCCAGTTGAAACTCTTGGTGGTTGCTGTTGTGGCCCAACCAGTCTATATTTAAGAGCAATGCCTTTTTCACATAGATTGAGGTCTGCTTGGTTTGCTTTGTTCTCTCTAATAAATAAAATAATTTCAAAACCATCTTTTTCCTTGTTTCTGTTACATTAGCAGAAACAGAATCTCTAAACACCGTTTAGCTTTTTGTCATGTAATTCAGGCTATAAGGACTTACTCTCTTAGCTGCAGTAAGAGATGCCCATAAAGTGGTTTTCTGACCACCTGCTGCTCTCAGTTGGTGCCTTTCAGGCGGTTTGACGTCAGGCGTCCTTCCCTCCCCCCTCAGCACCATCACATCACAGTAGGAGGCTGAACTGCCTGTACTTCAACTGACTCAGTCTTTTCTTTCTGCTTTTGTACCTCAGATCTTGTGTAATATTACTAAACATAAACTCCCGCAGCAAGATCTTGTTGGCCATTTTCTGTCCCTGTAATATTTACTCTTCTGTCCCATGTATTTGATTTTTTTTTTTTTTTACCTCTGCATAGTCTCACGAATGTTTTGCAAAAGGAAGTCAGTGTAGGAGGCGACCTCAAAGCTACTCTGTGTCGCTAGTTTCAGCCTTGCATTGTTGTGCCTTTGAGTTTAAATGCATGAACTTCCCTCTTCTTGGCTTCTTCTTCGGCTCTGCTCTCCTGCAGTGTTAGCCTGGGTTAATCAGGGTCAGGGATGCAGGATTAGCCTTCTGTGCCTTAGTTTGACTTGGCCAGCCTCACCTGAGCGGAGCTGTTCTCTGCACTTCAGATGGCTACAGTTCAAGGTGAAGCAGCTCCATCCACACCTTGTCTGCACTTCTAAATGTACTTACTGCCCCATCCAGCCATCAGACCTGAGCTTCTGTGATTAAGTCTGTCGATGTGCCACTGCTTCCTTTTAGACTAACTGCTTCGTAAACAACCTCCACTAGGCTTTGCGCTACTTTTTTTTTGTTTTTACAAAAACCAGAACTTAGCGTTCAGTTTCTGCTTCTGCTTCCTAATTTGCGCCGTTCTCCAGTCAACGACTGCCTGGGGTGTTTGGAGTATTTCTGCTGTTTTAAGCCTCACGCTGTCAGTTGGCTTAACAGTCATAGCGTCTGCAAACGCCTCTCAGAGACACACTGAAACTTTTTCTAGCACCTACACCCTGTCTGTCTTTGCAAGTTCAAGTTAGCATATCTAAGAGGAAATAGGCCGAGTTTGAAGCCGTTTGCCTTCAGTTAGAAACATTTTTACACAATAGGTCACGTTTGCAAGAATTTTAAGCTTTCACACAAAGTAAAACATCTAGTTTTACTCTTTAAGTCAAATAAATTGATCAAGTTTTAGATTTTGTGAGAGTTTGTGAAAGATAAACTTTCAGTAGTAAGTTGTGTTAACTTTTTATTAATTTTGTCAAACCTCCAAGAGTTGGATAAACCAGAGTTTTTAGGTTTGCACAAAAAAAACTGAAAGAAGAAAAAGACAGGAGTAGGAACTATTTCCCAGAATGCTCAGCGGCATGTTTCTGTATCCTGAGATGGAAGTGCGTTACATTGATCTGACTCTGGTGTTTCATTAAGGCAAATGTTTATTTTAATGCTTGATGATAATATCCTGTTCATACTAAATGTTTCTGAGGAGAATTAATTCTGGTGTTTAATAAAATTCATTATCAGATCAGAAGTTTTGTTCATGCAATTCGAAACAAGAATTTAATTTATTCTAAAGTAAAATAAGTAGTTATTTTAACTTGATATTGTGAGTATGTGGTTCTTTAACTAGGTGAGGGAATTTTTTTGTTGCACAATGTGAAATAATTAGTTGGCTTAAATTCCAGTACTAAGTTAAAACTTACAATTCAAGATGTTTAGAAAACTTGTCTCTTGTTGATAAATCAACTTCTTAAACTTTGATTTCTGAGTTAAAACCTAAAAAATTTCCTTATTGACTTTTATTTAATTTTTGAGGCAGCAGGTGGACTTTCATTTTCAGGTTAAACCACCTTCAAATGTTTTACAGCAGTGGTCCCGGCACAACTAAATGCAGCTCAAATGTTTTACAGTGCGTCATTGCTCATTTAATATAAGACAGTAAAACCAAAATGTGTGTTGTCTTTTGCAGGGGAAGGTGTGTTTTGATGAAGAGCAGCTGGAGCAGCTGTGTGAATATCCATCAGAGACCTTCATGCTGACGTTGAGCCCCCTCCCTTATGACCTTGAGAAAAAGGAGAAGGAGGCGCACAAGGACGACGGTGAAGGTGAGGGAGGAGGAGGAGGAGTTGTGCTCAAAAACACGAGGAGCACAGGGACGGCAACCCGCCTGAGAGTGGGTCAGTGTCACCCCCGTCTCCGAAGACATAAAGTTTAATGAATGTTTTCTGCATGTCTTACAGATTTCCTGAGAAATTATCTATCTATTGGGTTTGATTTCATTTTCAAAAAATTTTTTAAAAAGTTTATGTTTTAGTCAAAATTAAGGGTTTTTCTTGGTGAATCTCCAGCTGGAGCTCAGGTGTCCAAATTGTGGCCCTTGGGGGCCATTAGTGGATGAAAAAAAGAGCGTACATTTCCACCAAAAAACTCACACATTTTGACATTAATCTCAGAAGTTTTCCTCAAAAAATTAGAAAATTTCCAAATAAAAAAAAATGTTTTTTGACTTTTCAAACTCAAACAATTTCCTTTTTTTTTTTTAGAAAATGTTTGAGATTAATCACTAAATTCCTGAAGTCTTTGTAGGAAATTTACTCTGCCTTTAATTTAATTTAATTTTTATTATTTACAATGGCCGTACTACACTGTCAGAAAAATCATTTTCAACTTTTGGATCTACAAAAGAAATTAATTTTGAAAAACAAAAGGGCTACTTTATTTGCTTGATTTTAGGTAAGGATTTTTTTTAGGTAAGGATGTGGCTTTAATATAAAATGCTTTGAGTGATTAGCAGAAATGCAAACATAAATACAGTCCACTTCCCACAAAACACGCTGCTAATCGTTTACTGTTTTTAAATTGTTGTGACATATAGTTGGTCTTTTGCAACCACATCCTTATAAATATTCACCAAATTGCATAAAGACACTCTTTTTGTACGACTTTGTATAATTTGTTTCTGTTGAAAGCACCAGTTGCTTTTGCAAGTATTTGGACTTTTTTAGCCTGCTAGCATTGTAGTTTTCAGTTTGTGACTGATGATGTTTCCCCGAAAGGTCAAAACAATGATTTAATTCTTCTTCATTACAGTTTCTTAACCCTTAGATAACTTCCCTTTGATTTTTTATAATTAACGTTTTAACTGTGTAAAAAATATATCCCAAGTGAGCTAACATTGCTAGTTAGCGTTGTAGCAATCTTTCCCCTAAAATTTTCAGAGTAATGCTACATTACCAAAGCTCTCAGGATCTTTTTAAGCTTTATTTTATGTGCCTGTATATACTTGATTTTATTACCTTTAGGTTTTAAGTAGTATAAATATCTACTCATATTATCAAGCTAGCATGTCTTCTTTTAGCGCTCTAGTTAGCATCAGATTTTCATAAACATGTTTTATTACCTTCCTGAATGTTTTTGCTGTTATTTAAGCTCCTCTGACATTTGAATAGTTTGTTGTGAAAGAGAAAATACAGATAATTTAAATCTTATTTTCTAAATAAATGAGGTAAAATCTGCAAACAGGTGAGCAATGTGGGCAAGCTCATTGTAAAGAAGAAGAGTTAAACTGTACCTGTATATTCCTGTAGAAACAATTGGTAATTTATTAACGAAGAGTAATCCATCTTAAAATTTAATTGTATTCAAACCGTAAATAAAGATCCACTTTAATTTCCTTTCGTCTCTGTCTTCCAGATGAGTCTTGCCCTCGGTAGAAGCCAATCATCTTCACCAAAATTGCCCATGTGATGAGATCATCGACATTTTATCAAAAAAAATCCTATAATTTTTTATTCTCTGTTGACTTATTGGTGTGTTGTATTCATTTTGGCATCTTTGCTTAATGTAGAATCGGTTCATTTAGGTTGAGGCACATGGTTGTTTACTGTGGGAACGTTTATTTGAAGGGACAGCTGTGAATGTTAAAGCACGGTACGTTTGTAAAAAGATAAAAATAAAAACTCAGGTGTGCATTTCTGAGTGATGACGATCACTTATCTATGCAATAAGAACAAATGAAAAAAAGATTTTATTTTCCAGGTGATATATTTTATAGTTTCTTCTATATTTGTCTTTTAAATGTTAGAATGCTCTGAAAAAATAGACTTGAAGTGATTTTTATGTCATCTGGATTTATGTGCCTGCTGGATTAGCTCATACAGATGACCTAAAGATTAATGTAGCGTAATCTGATAGTTGAAGCCTCTTTAATAAACCAACTTTCACTGGGTTTTGGTGCAATGTGTGACATGACTGATCTATGAATATGGACTTTGTTAAAGGTTTTATTTTTGGTGTTTTTATTGTGAATGGGATCTGAACGCATGTCAATGAGAGAAAGATTTTGTTTCAACCCAGACACCAGATGCACTTCAGCTGATTTTGGACTTTTATTTTGCTTATTTAACCTAAATATTTCAATTGGTAAAGATTATGTGCATGTGATGGTTTTTCTTGGATGGTTACAGAAACTGGCTTCTAAACAGAAAAAGCTAATAAAGTGTTATAAAACAGTTTTATGTCCTGTTTTTTGGTGCTTCTGGTTAAATAAATGTTTCTCAGCAGTTTCTGTTTTGAGTCACAATTAAATTACTTTTCCCGGATGTTTTCCCAGATGTATTTTAGTTCTGGTTTTCTTTGAAAATATTGCGAAATGTTGAAATTTTGAAACTGAAAACTATTTTAATGTCTTTGGTTCTTATGTTTGTCAACAGATGTCCCACAGTGTTATTTTGTATTTTTTTCGAAATGTTTTTGATTAGATGATCAATGCCAGTAGTGTAAAACATATACAGTGAATAAAAACAAACAAAATTGAAACCCCAATAAAAATATTTTTGTAATAAGATCCTCACTATAACCACAAACTAAATAATTCCTCATTTTTGTTCTATTTCTTAATTCTCATTTTATTCAAATCTAGAAATACAAAAACAAATTGAAAAAATAATTATATATGTGATTATTTAAACTAAACTGGAAATAAACTGCGTAAAATAAATGAATGATTCAATTAATGCTAACATATATAAATAATTAAATGTGAAAATTTGTTAACATTTAATTTGCCTTCATGTCAGAGGAAATTATCTACCAGTCTGCTGTTACAGAAAGTCATTACCTACTTTTATTTTAATCTGATTTAAAATAAATCAGGTGTCACTTTCACAAGCTCTAATGAACAGGAAGTGTGTAATAATTACATAAATACTACAAGAATTACAGATTATGCAAAGTTAAGTGGAATTTCTGTAATAATTCGTAATCAATAATTCATATGAGTATGAGTAACAGAAAAAGTAACAAATCAGGCAATACAATTTTTCAAAATCATTTTCTTTTAACCGAAAAACTTAATGACATTAACAAAAACTGCAGGTGTGTTTGTTTTTCTTTCAGTGGGAAGAGAATCCTGAAAATGTACCCAAGTAAGAGTAATTATACTTTTTAATCCTAAAAGTGTTTTTTTTCTAAATAGTTACTGAAGTAAATGTAATTGAGTAAGTGTAGCTAGTTACCACCCATTTCCGCTCTGTAGTGTGTTTACAAAGGCCTTCAGTATTTTAACACTGAAGGCCAAAGTAGCATTAACAGTGTTTTAAACCTCACTATTTTGTCTTATTGGAAATAAACCCATTAAAACTTCTTGATTAGCCAAAAACTGACATGTGGCATGAACATTGGGATTCAGATTATTAAAAAAAAAGTAAAACCTCTAAGTCAGAGGTTCTTAACCCGGTTTTATGAACCCCAGGGGTTCAGTGAGTTGGTCTCTGGGGTTCGGCGGAGCCTCTGCGCGAAGGTAAAGACACACTTGTGTAAAGTCATGATGATGCTCCGCTTTGCCATCACTTGCTGCAGAAGATCATGTTACATTGCTGAGCCAATCAGAGCTGTGGAGGAGGAGCCCTGATTGGAGGAGTTTCACTCTCAGCATTGATTTGAACTTGTGTCTTTAATTACTTCAGCAAAACTCAGTTTTTACCAAATTCTGTAGCTTTCTGTGTTCTTCTAAATCTGCTCCTTAGTCGCTTATTTTTGGGGTTGCTACTGCCTCTAGTGGCGTGGGGAGGTAACACAACTAATATAATTACATTACCACATCAGAATACCGCTAAGTCTTTATTATTTATTATTATTTTTTTCATTCTCTTAAGAATGTAGAGCTAATTAAATGATCAAAACAAGACCTTAAAGTGGTTCCAGTTTCTCTTAATGGCCAACCTGTTGAAACTGTGGTAAATTTTAAATTCCTTGTGTCGTTTCTGGACAATCAGCTCAACTTAGCTGAAAACACTGACTATATTTTGAAGAACTGTTCTCAGAGACTCTACCTTTCAAGAAGACTTGGTGATCTTCTTAAAGTGACCCAACTAGAGTCCAGTTGGGTCAAACTTATGTCTTGAATTTGGGGGAATTTTTTTTTTATTTATCACTACAGAAGGGTTCAGTGAATGCGCATATGAATCTGATGGGTTCGGTGATGTCATTTTTACAATAGCAAATTAAGGACTTTATAGGTAGAAAAAGGAGTAAAGTTACACCAAAATAATCCAAAACTTTTCAGATTAATCACAGAAATTTTCTAGAACTAACATGAACATTTCTGAATGTGAAAAATCAATAACTTGCTGGATGAACATTTTTAGGGTTTAGGGTTCATCACTTGTTGTTTACAAGCGTTGGGGGCGCAACAGCGGCACCCGTTGCCCAGATCCGGTACTGCACCCTGCTTTCGCGGGTCGGTCGCGTAGCTCTTTACGGAAACGTCTTTACGTCATCACGCATCCAGCGGCGGCAGCACGCAGTAGTCATCTCCTAGCTTCCGTCCACTACGTGAGGCTCTGCGTGCCAGACGGAACAGCCACCGGAGAGAAGAGGCGCAGCGGGGAACCGCGCTGCTTTACGCCCTGAAATATCAACTTTTCTCAGAAAGTCGTGCGTCGAGCGATGAGGGCCGCCGTGTGTTTTCATGGCGGAGACGTAGGAGGAGGTCAGGGCTTCGTTTTGGCGATCTGAGCCGTTTACGTCCGTGGACGTAAAGGAGAAGGTGTCTTTTTGTGGCTCCACGCAGTGGGCAGCTGATCCCAGGAAGTATGATTTTCAAGAATATTCACCCCAGGACCTGCAGGGCTTGGCTGTCTTTGGTGAGTCTTTTGTTTCGTCGGGTTGTTTTCATGCTGGTTCTGTTGACATTCTCGTCTCGCAGAGTGACAAAAAAAGGGGCCACAAACTGAGTCTTTCTGTCAACAACACTATAACGAGTAGCGGATGTAGTTTCCACTATCATATCTGCAGCTTTTCCTGCAGTGAAGCGGTTTAATTGGCTCTGGTCAAACTCCAGTGGAAGACAAACCAGGAGAAAAACACGCGTCCCTCTTCTTTTGTGCAGGTTTCCCCGAGGCTGGAGCCGTGTTTCTACTCCACGGTTCCCCCGCAGCCGGTGCCCCCGCTGACCCAGACCCTGCAGGGGTATCTGAGGGCCCTGGAGCCCCTTCTGCCCCCGGAGGAGCTCAGCCACACCCGCAGGATGGTGCAGGACTTCGGGAGGCCCGGGGGCCTGGGGCAGCAGCTGCAGGAGGGGCTGGAGAGGAGAGCCAGGCTCACCAAGAACTGGGTGTGTGTGTGTGTGTGTGTGAAGCAGACACATGTTCAAGCTGGAAATGGGCGGAAGCATAATTGCTGTTGCTTAAAAGCAAAAAGGACGAGGTCCGAAATGCATGTAAAACACACAAGGAACAGCTTTGAATATATTTAAAGGAGTTAAAGACGCAGAAATAAACTAATTACCCAAATAATAACCATGAAATGCTCTCAAAAACAAAAGTCATCTGGTGAAAGTTACAGAGCAACAATCAGTGTCATTCTGTGAATATTTTTTCCCAAATTTTCTATAATCTAGAATCATAATGATGTCATTTTTTACAACAGCGAATTAAGGACTTTATAGGCAGAAAAAAGGGACTAAAGTTACACCAAAATAATCCAAAACGTT
Source organism: Micropoecilia bifurca (assembly GCA_903067075.1). Classification (NCBI taxonomy): domain Eukaryota; kingdom Metazoa; phylum Chordata; class Actinopteri; order Cyprinodontiformes; family Poeciliidae; genus Micropoecilia; species Micropoecilia bifurca. The sequence goes on from CAEGAF010061150.1 coordinate 15,840, forward strand.
TAAATTCTAAAAATATTAGTTTTTTTCCTAGCAAACTTTAGACACTTCAAACTCATAAATCTCCTTGTTTTTTTCCCTAGAAAGTGGTTAATTTAAAAGTATAATTGTTTTTAGCAAATTCAGAAATTTCCATCTTTTTCTAGAAGATTTCTAAGATTAATGTAAAAATAGTAGATTTTTTAGCACATTTTCAAGGTTTTAAACTCATAAATTTCACAAAAAATATATCCCAGGTGAGTTTTACTTTGGCATGCTAGTTAGCGTTGTAGCAATCATTTTGTACGAATGCTTTAGTACCAAAGCTCTGCATCGTTTTAAATTTTATTTTATGTACCTCTTATGTGATATTCAGCTTATATTCAATAAGTTGAATATCTCGTAAAGCATATAAATATTGCATTAATATTTAAATATTCATACAATGCTACTTAAGCAAAATTGTGAAGTGAAATATTAATGTCTATTTAACTTTTGATGTAGAATGAAAGAGAAAACAATGAAATATAGTAGATAGTTGCATAAAAATAGATATTGTATTCATGCTTTGAGTGGAATATCTTTTGTTCAAAATTAATTGTACTTCAGTTATTTTTGCTGAAATTAATAAAAAGTGCGTAGAAGATGATAAACAGTTAGAATTGGTCCTTCCAGGTGTCAGACCTGTGGGTCCAGTGGGCGTATCTGGAGAGCAGGCAGCCCCTGGCCGTCCACTCCAACCCGGCCATCTCTCTGCCCCGCAGGGATTACAACGACTGGAGGAGCCAGCTGCTGTGAGTTCAGAAAACTACACGCTTTGGCCCATAATGAGCAGTTAGAAACGTGTCTGGAGGAGATGTTTACTCTGGCATTCAGATGTCCTTATCTGTGTTTGGTGGTCGAGCCGTTTGCTTTGTTTTCTGCTGGAGAAAAGTCCGATAGTGGAGGCGTCACTTATCAGGAGAGGATGCATTCTGACTGATAAAGTCAAGCAGAAGAAGAACCAAAAAAACACTTTTCCTAAACTGTTTATTTTATCTCATAGATTGCAATGTTTTTATGTGTTATGGTTAAACCAGGGATGTCCAAAGTGTGGCTAGGGGGCAATTTGTTGCCCTCTGGATGGAACTAAATCTGACTAAATTGAGATTTTTACAGACAAATAGAATGTTCTTATGTTTATTTTCTTAGGTGCAAAACAATAATATTTATTTTATTAATATTTCTGGTGGTTTTTTTATGACACTTTGCTGAAACCAGCAAGCAAAAGCTGCCCAACTAAATAAATAAATAAATAAAAATAAGGCTGATAAACCCCTAAAAAATTTAGGAAAATATTTAATACATCAGCTGTGGAAGGCTCTGATTGTATTTTGGATCAACAATGATTTAAAGATTTATTTATTTATTTTTTTCAAAATTAGACTGCTGTGCTTAAATAGTAACTTCTATTTGTAATGCTTTTTATGGTTTTATTAATATAGTTTATCATAACATTGAAGAGATAAAGACAACTTCAGAAATAATCTTTTTTCTTTTTTAATAAAAAAAATGTAGTCTTCAGGTTTTCTCAACTTAACAGTTTTGGCACTAATGGCGAAAAGTTTGGACCCATTAAATCCCATGAATCATATGTCAAAGTCAAGGTCCATTGGCCAAATCTGGCCGGCTGTAGCTAATTATGTGGCCCTCCAGACTCCAAATTACTTCAACAAGTCCCTCCAGTTTCTCAAAAATCCGTAAAATTCACACAAAATCAACACAGTTTTTCAGATTTTTACAGCATATTGTTTCTCAAAATTGGCAAAAACCTTGAGTTTTTTGCCTCAACCTTCCTGTTTGTGAAGTTAGTCTGTTAGCGATGCAGCGATTAAAATGTCACATTTACCATCACACATCGAAAAAATTCCTTACAAATATTTTTAAATTAGCACCACAAAATCTGTGTTTTTGATTGTAAAAAAACACAAAAACAATCAGAGTTTCCTGGATGAACTGATCAGTGAGAAAAGATGTCCATTATTATTTAATCTTAGGCAGCATTTCCTCAATGCTAAAACAGATATTTATTGATAATTTAACAGTTTTATGGGTTTTATCAACACATTCTGGTACAAGCGGCCCTTTAAGAACATTCAGATTTTTGATTTGGCCCAAAATGAAAAACAGTTTTCTGCCCCGCTTTAAATCTACAATAACGGTAATAATATATTTCTTTCTTCACAGGTTTGCGTCTAAATTGATAGCAGCTGTTTTGGACTTCAGAGCCAAAGTGAACAGGTGAGTTTTACTTTTTATAATAACTTGGAGAACACTCTGACTCACTGGAGGGATTCCTCTTTGGAGGGATTCCTCTTTGGAGGGATTCCTCTTTGGAGTGATTCCTCTTTGGAGTGATTCCTCACTGGAGTGATTCCTATTTATAGTGATTCCTCACTGGAGTGATTCCTCTTTGGAGTGATTCCTCACTGAAGTGATTCCTATTTATAGTGATTCCTCACTGGAGTGATTCCTATTTATAGTGATTCCTCTTTGAAGTGATTCCTCTTTGGAGTGATTCCTCTTTATAGTGATTCCTCTTTATAGTGATTCCTGACTGGAGTGATTCCTCTTGCTCTGTTCACGTGCTGCAGGCGTCATTTCGCCCTCTTGTTGTTGCCTGTCTTGTGTTTCGCCCAGCTGGCGTCGCCGTGTGTTTGGCTGCCGTTTGACGATAATCTGTAGCTAAATTTACTTGGACTGTAAGAGTATCTGCAGCTGATCTCAACCCTCAATGGATTACAGGAGCAGCATGTTTACCTCCTCATATACCTCAGTTATAGTAAGGATTTATTAATAGAATATATTTTTATTGTAGTTTAATTAATTATTTTGTATATTTGCATGGACTGGTGACAATACTTTAAATTCATTGTAACTTTTATTATTTGCGGTGAGAATTTCCATATAAGAGTTTTGTTTCATCATTGTCGGGATAAATTTCAATTTCTGATGTTAAATTTTAAAAAATTTTCTCCACTTTTTCCCCCACAAAACCATCAATAATATCAGAAAATTGTAAGTATGAGTAAATCCAGTTACTCTGTGCAGTTTAGTTACATAAATAACTTTTTTAAAGTATTTTAAAAGTTACTTAAACTTTTAGATTTAAAAGTTAGGCTCTGAAGTAGGAGCCAATTTCAGATGAGAATGTTTTTCCAGACAATCTTCATGGTGCTGTGAATGCTGTTGCAGGCAATCACAATCATATTATTGCTGAAAAACATAAGTTATAAATTGTTTTTTAAATAATGAACTTTATAATAGCAGTATCACAAAATGTTGCGATAAAATTCAACGTCCAGCCCTACCTGAGTGATATCAGGATATCTATCTTCTATAAGTCTGTCGTTGAGAGTTTCATCTTTTCTGCCATCATCAGAACCAGAGATTTAAAAACCTCAGGGAGGTTTATGAGGTTCTGGTTCTGTTGTGGGATGGCGCTGGATCTTCTGGAGACAATGATGATGATGCAAAGAAGGATTTTACATAAAGTGAAGAAAATAATGGACAGTCCCTTTTATTAGACTGTCTTCAGTCAGAGGCTTCTGCAGATTCCCCGTAATACAGACTGATATAGGAGATCCTCAGTCATCACCATCTACAATAACTCTGAATAATTTTGAACTAACATTTAATTTTTGATTTTGAATAACTTTGTTGCATTTTTGTTACCTCATGCCTTTGAGCCAAATACCTAAAAAATAACTTTTTAATCGATATTAATGAATTATTGATGTGAAAGAAGCTCGTGTTTCCAAGAAATAAATTACCAAAGCCAACTTATTTCTTGTAAGTTACCTTTGTTTTATTACAAGTGTATTTTTGTGTACTTTTCACTAGGGCTGTAGTGATACAATAATCTCATGATACGATAAACAATATTCTGCCCACGATACAATATACAGTATATTGCGATATTCAGCAAACGATAAAATTCGATACACTTTTGCGATTTTCTGAAAGGTTTTAGAGGGACAGAGTGATTTTGGTGACATTTTGTGACTGTTATAAAGTTGGATTGAATTAATTTAACTGAAAACTNAAAGCACCAACTACACAATACCTGCTCTGGTTGGACACAGACTGAAAGTTGACAGCTGGACAAAATGAATCAAAGAAGTGGAGAGAAAACATGTTTCTTTTAATTGAAACAGTACAAACTGTATCTTACATGCATTTGCAAAGTAAATAAATTGCACCAAGTTCCTGCTCTGAATAGTTTGATACCTTTTTAACCTGAACACTTAACATCTGAAGGAATCGCTCTAAGCCTGATGACCTGGCGAAGCAAGCAGTGAGTGAACAAGGTGACAGTTGGATGTTACAATACTTGCAGAGGAATATCGATTTTTTTTTCTCAGAAAGAAAATATCTATATATATCTCAAAATTGATATTATTACACAGCCCTACTTTTCTCTAGAAACCAGACCAATCTGGCAGTAGCTCAGTGAACTCTAAGCCTCTGTTTCCATTGTGATAAATGGAGGATTCATGTGTGAATCGAGGTTCTTGTGTCTCGTTCTTGAACCTGAGTGGTTTTCTGATGGGGTTTTATTTTATGAAGCGGTGTGAATCCTGACAGCTGCTTGTGTTTGTCTCAGTGGGCAGCTGCCGGTGGAGTACATGCGGGGGAAGCCTCTGTGCATGGAGCTGTACCCGCTCCTCTTCTCCTCCAGCAGGATTCCTGGACCCAAACACGACTACGTCGCTCACTACAGCAACTCCCGGCGCTCGCCGACCCACATCACTGTGGTCAGGAACTACCAGGTGGACAGAGCTGGGGAGGGACTAGCATCACTTACTCAATTACAGTTACTTGAGTAACATTTAAAAAAAAATAAAACACTTTTAGGAGAGTTTTTGTTACTCTGTAATTTTTCCTTTCAGTTGGGTAATTTCACTATGAAGTATCGCTTCTCTTACTTGAATTAATTTCTGGATTCTTTATTAACTGAATGAAAAACAAACATGTTTTAACCAAAAATTCACCATAAACAGATTAAAACCTCCAGTTTGTGTTAGTTTAATTAGTTTTTTCCCTGCAGAAACTCAAAATCTTATCAAGTATTTTTGGTTTATTTTGAGTTCAAATATCTTAGTACACTTGAAATAAGACAAAAATCACTTAGAGATATTTTTTCAGCAAGATATAAAAGCTTGCTTTTAGTGAATTAATATTTATGAAAAGGTTCTACTTCCATTGGCAGATACATTTACTTGTAACAAGACATTTTCCCTATGTTACAAGTTAAATAATCTGCCAAATGAATTAGTAGTTTTTCAACAATATCAAGGAATTATTTACTTAAAATAAAAGTAAAAATAAAAAAAATATTAAAATAAAAAGTACTTTTGAATTTGAAAAGAAGCTTTTATACCTTTCTGATAAGTTGTAAGTTAGTTTTGTCTTAATTCAAGTGTACTCAGATATTTGCTGTAGAAACTAGACTTAAAATACTTAAGACAATTTTTGCTGTGTTATTGAAAGAAACTTATTTGGAAAAATTTTATTTTGCCTTATTTTGTTATCTTTTCTTTAATTGTCATTTTGGTCCACATAACTATATATTTTGGTCTGTCTCATGTAATTTTTAAACATTAAGTGATTGATAATTTAATCAGTTTCTCAGTACTTGAGTAAACCTTTTACCAAATAAGTTTTTTAATCGAGTAATTTATTGAATAAATACTTTTTACTTTCACTTGATTAAAAGTATGTTAAAGTTGGGAGGCGTCTCTATTTTTAACTCGGTATCAGTTTTCATCCACAGCACTGAGGTCATGTCCTGATTTTATTGCTACCTGCTGGTTTCACTCCTGAAAAGGTAGATTTTGTTTTTGGCTCAGATGGATGAAAAATAACTGATGAGCCAGAGAGGAAGGAATGTGTTACTTCCTGTCCAGGAGTTTGAAAGTCTTTATGACCTTTTGTGACAAAGAAGATGCTAAGTCCAGACTGGGCCAGAGTTGAAGGTTGAAATCCCCACATCTCATGTTAAATACCTTTATCCAGGAGGTGCAGAGGCTTAGACCCGTCCAGAACATTGTATTATTCTGCCTGACCTTTACACAAACTGCTTCACTGTCCAATAACTCTTTGCCAATCTGGCTGTAGTTTAATGAACTCTGTGCCTCTGTCGACTGCAGAGAGCCAAATTCATCACAGTTCTTTTCTATGTTCATGGAGCCACAAAGGTCAACTTTCAAACCCACCACAAAGGTCAGAGTTGAAGGTGCCTTTCAGATTTAGAGTAGCTTCCTGTCTTTTTATCGCTAATCAGCTGAACGTCATGTTAATGAAGTTATATTGGTTTTTAGACTATTGTAATTCTTCAATAGGCCTGTTGAGCTAACAGATTAAACTGGAGGATCAATTGTTCTAGGAGTTATTGCTATAAAAGATGATATTATACCATTAACACATCATGGTAATGCTATAATAATGCAACCGATTAACCGGATGTAAAATTTGACATACTGCAGACTTTTCTTGTAATTCCTTAAGTCTTTTTATACAATATTATAAATGTAGCAAAAGATACAAATAGACAAATAACTAGATGTTTTTTTAAGTTGGAAAAGAAAAATTTGGTTGTCTAAAATGAATTAACATGGCCTTTGTACCAGGTGAAAATAAAGAAGAAAATAAAAAATGCCACTTGAGGAGTTTTTGGTAGAGCATATTTACAGACAAATGAGTTTTTTATTTTAAAGTCAGAATGTAAACATACATATTTAGTTTTTTTTTCAGCAAATGACTGTTTTTGTGCTAATATACTCCTGTTAACAATTAATTGATTACTTAAACAATTAATGTGATTAATCAGATTAATCTTTTCAGCCCTAAAAGCAAGTGGCCTTCTCAAAGATCAGTAAACTTTAATTTCTAATGAATATTTAACAATGGAACTGGAAGACATTTTAAATATTCAAACTAAATAAAATGGATACTATAAATAAAAAGTCTCTTTCAGCAGTAAAACAAGTTGACCAAATGTACCAGAGGTCAGTTAGGTTGCTAGGTAACGGAGCTGGGCCTGGCTTCAGTTGCTAGGAAACGGCCCAGTGCCTGTATCTTAACAGTTTTAAACACCAAAAAAATGAACTTATTGCCTGAAACAGTTGGTTGTTTGTTTTTGTAAATGCGTGGGTTGATTTTTAGAAGCAGATGAGACTCAAATGAAAGTCCAAAAAGTGCCCTTTAATACAGCAAAATCCTTAATAAATTAAAAGGTTTTAAAAAACTTTGTAATAATCTCAACAGTTCTTTATTGGCAAAGAATGATTAAAAATAAATCCCAATAGTTGTCGATTAAATCCCTGAACATGGCGAGTCTCTGTCTCCTCTGTGATTTAACCGTCCACTTCCTGGTTCTAGTTCTTCCAGCTGGAGGTCTACAACAGCGACGGCTCGCGGATGACCGAGAGTCAGATCCACAGCCAGCTGCACAGAATCAGGTCTCAGTCCTGGAAGACGGACAAGGAGCCCATGGGCATCCTGACCAGCGAGCACCGCCACACGTGGGGCGAGGCCTACAACCGCCTGCTGAAAGGTTCGGCCGCATCGTCTCACTCCCCAAACAGCTCACTGGTTTTTACTGGTTTGTGGTTTGTTACAACAATCAAGGCTTTGGTTTGAAAAAATGAATCAAAATGGACCAAGGTTTTAGGTTTTTTGAGGGGAAAACCCTCAAAAAACCTAAAACCTTGGTCCATTTTGATTAAACATATGAAACACTTTGTAATTCAAATAGTTGTGTGTGTAGATGCTGAGGCTAACATTAGGATGCTAAAGCCAGTGCTAGCTGTTGCTGTAGTTCAGAGGAGCTTCCTGTTCTGAATATCAAGAGTTCTTGTTTTCTGCTGAGCACAGACTTTCAAATTATGCAATCCTCAGATCTACTGCAACATTGCTTTCTATTTTTGCTGCAGCTCTTAGTTGACAAGCTAGAACTGACAAATAACTACAGTAAAATATATATTCATATTTTTATTAATGTATTCAAGATATTCGGCAAAAACAATTATTGATGGATTGTATTGGCTTATTGATAATTTTGTCTGAAGCATTATTAATCTGCATGCAAAAACGTTCCATGCTGAGATTAATGTTAGCATGCTAATGTTAGCTTCACTGCTAATTACTGGGACTTTGCAGATGCAGTAGTTTGTTTCTTCTAATGTAGAGATTTTATTTGCAGCTGGTCGGTTATTTTGCCTTATAGTTTTTGTTCATATTCATCTCGTTCTCATTGAGCCTGTTGCTGTTTAAAAGTAGAAACTAATTTAATATTAATCCACATCTTGATGTTTTAGACATGCAGGTTGATTAAATGTAAAAGCTTCTTCTATAATATTGAATATTTTCTGTTTCTTTCCTTTTTTCTTTAGACAAACTGAACCAGGAGTCGGTGCGGATGATTGAGACGGGTCTTTTCTCGCTGTGCTTGGATTCTCCCGTCATGAGGATATCGGATGAGAAGTATGTGCTCACATTCTCGGGCGTTTCTGTGTTTGCTGAACTTGTTGCATAATCGCCTCTGCAGATATGATTGTGTCGTGTGTTGACCCTCGCTGCAGAGAGCAATTGTCTTTTCCTGTATTTGAACCTAAACTACAGATTGTGAAACGCTGCTTGCATTAGAGATCCTCAAGAATAATGTAGTTTTTTTTATTTGCGCCTCATGCTTTTGGTTTTCATCCTGCAGGTACGCCAGCCGTAAGGCGGCTCAGATTCTGCACGGAGGCGGGACTTACTCCAACAGCGGCAACCGTTGGTTTGACAAAACGCTGCAGGTGGGTCCGATCACCAGCGATGGAGCCACTTTGGAGAAGCTGACTGTATTTGACTCTGTATTTGCTGAACCAGTTTGTGGTGGGTGAGGACGGATCCTGGGGCCTCCTGTACGAACAGGCCACCGCCGAGGGCCCGCCCATCGCCAACCTGCTGCACCATATACTGGAGTACTGGTGAGAACAAATACTCCCACTACGACAAATCCTGCTGTGATGGTTGAGCACCAGTTGCTGGGATTGTTGGACAAGCTGGTGCACGAATGAAACGATAATCTGTTCTCTAAACAAGGTTTGAAAATGACTCAATATTACCTTTAAACGGGTGATTGAAATCATTGAATTCATATGACGTGTTTTCAAAGTTTGTAAACTGCACAGCTTTGTAATAAAGTACAATCTAGCATTTGATTAAAACCAAAATATGGAAAGAAATCCTTTGTGATTTATTGTGTAACTAGATAAAGGTTTTTTTTTTTTTAAATTGGGGGATTTTTGTTCTCAGACTAGTCAGAACAAATGAGACATTTCAAAACATAAATTTTGTATTTTTATTTCACCTGCTCCCAGTTATATGGAATGCTACAAGATATTATTATAATAACAGTAATAAGTTAATATAATAGTGGAATAAAACCATTGTTTTAGTTCATTTGTGTTGTTTTATCTCTTAAGTGTTGTGATGTTTGAAAACTGACTATTTAATTTCCCTTTAGGATCCATAAAATATTTTTGAATTTAATTAAAAACGTTTGAAAGATGTCCATAACATTTGTCCTAAACATTTATAAAGAATCCTTGACAGGTTTTATGCCACATCCCTTCACATAAAGTGAGAGGAATATTTTTCTGTTTGTTTGCAGTGAGACTCCCGACCCGAAGAGGGCGCCGCTGGTTCCTCTGCCGATGCCCAAGAAGCTCTACTTCCACATTGACCGGGACATCAAGAGGGACATCGAGCAGGCCAAGCAGAACCTGGACATGTGAGCCTGTCTTTTTGACCCAACCGGGTCCAACTTCCTCCTGCTGCATTCAGCAAATCTGGAGATTAAAACGAAATGACGTTTTCAGAACCGTCACGCCGAGCTGCTTGTTTCCAGAACCGTCAGAAATCATCCGTCTGCTCACTGCAGTGAGGAGCGAAAGTTTTATTTCCTGCTGGATGAAAGAACATGACGGATATTTCCTCTGTTTGCTTCTTCCGAGCTTTAAATCAGAACATTAAGGCTACGGAGAACTTTGTAGCACATTTAAATTCATTTTTTTAGCTCTCAACTAAGAAATCAGTTCTGATGGAATATTTTTTTATGCTTAGGATTTTCACAGATAAAGGAAAAAATATGTTGATTCTTTTAGCAGCTGAAGCCAAAACCTTGTGTTTTAGCATCAAAATTAAACATTAACAGGTAGAAAAATGGCAAATATGAATAAAAAATGAACACAGGAAGTTAAACTTTAAACGTAAAATTTATAAAATGCTATAATAAAACCAAAACATGAATTATGAGAGCAGGCATTATAAAACGTGGATTAAAACTTAATAAAAGGTAAATCAGATCTGATCAATGCAAACATGTTCATCTGTTAAATGATCATTTGATTTTATTTCTTGAAGCTTTTTGATTGTAATTTAAAAAATTTTCAGTAATTCTATTCTTTTAATTATAAAATATATTATTCTATAATTATTCTATTAAATACAATTAATATCACCATATTAATTGCATTAATATTAATTATATTTGATATGTAAATATAATATAATACAATTAGTATATTTAATTATATTTAATCTAATTTATTGTTTAAATATTCAACTATAATATGAAATGTTCTTTATATACACTTTAATATTTATTAAATTTAATAAAATTAAATTTATCAAATTTATAATATTAAATAAAGTATTGTGTAGTTTAACTGACTTTTTGCAATATTTTTCCTTCTTGATTTCTCTTTTGGGATTAATAATCTATTTTTTAATTGAATTGAATTCTTGGCTTCTGGTCTTTGATTCAAGTATTTTCCTGTTCTGGATAATAATGGGAAAAGAAACCCAAATATTGTATTTTAAATATTTCCAGATATACACACTGTCACTCTGTGGTATTCAACCGATTGCTGCATAAATATTTGCTGCAAATTAACATCAAAATTAAGAAAATGTGATTATTTGTAAACCTAGAAGTTGTGTTTTCTGCTCCTTTTATAACCAGATAAGATGATCAGATCCTACAAATGATTCCTGTATAAGTTGTGGTTAAATTAATGTTTTATATATTTTCAGTCTGATCAACGACCTCGACGTTCACGTCTTCAACTTCAAAAGGTTCGGTAAAGAGCTTCCCAAGAAGCACAGCTTGAGTCCAAACTCCTTCATCCAGGTGGCTCTGCAGCTGTCCTACTACAGGTCAGCACCGCCACAAAAATACCACCACATTCATTTAAAACAAGATTCTTATTAGCAGCAGCTGTTTGAGGTTTGCCTCAGCAGGTAAGACCTAACCAGAACCTGCTGCATAACCAGTAGAGGGCGCTCTGCTGGATATTTACACTGGACACTACATACAAAAACACTGGGCAAGATTTTGTGCTTTTTTGCAGTTTATGTAGGATACTAACACATTAATAATAACACAAATCAATTATACTAAAACTTAGGGCTGCAGTGATACAATAATCTCACGTTACGATACATGATGTTCTGCCCACAATACAATATATATTGTGATATTCAGCCAACGACACAGTTCAATACACTTTTGCAATTTTCTGAATGATTTTAGTGACATTTTGTGACCGTTATAAAGTTGGATTGAATTAATTTAACTGAAAACTGATTAAAAGCACCAACTACACAATACCTGCTCTGGTTGGACA
>CAEGAF010061189.1:0-22720 GCA_903067075.1 Micropoecilia bifurca
TACACTATGCCCGCCACCTGGTTATGTCGTTCCATGTACGCTTTCCCTGCCAGCATCTTGCACCCTGCTGTTATGTATATATATACATTCATACATATAAACATGTATCTAATATATATTATTCAGTATTAATCATTATTTATTTGTGTTTGTATAGTTATAATAGTTATAATAATACATAAATATGTATTATTATAATAAATTATACACACAGCCGTTCACAATAAATTATTTACGGCAATATGCTTTGTAATATGCTCATCATACATCGATATCAGAATATTCCATTATTATTATATTGTTATAGCCACTAATCATATTTAAATAAGCTGAACTATCTATTAAAAACATACTTAAATAATACAATTGTTTATAAATGTAGCTTTGATAGATGTTTGAATATAGTTCCCAGTAACAAAAAAGTGTGTTATGATCGATTAAATGCGCTGATATGTCATTTTGCCTGCTAAACACATAAGGCTGAGTGGAGTTGTCTACCGCTCCAAGATGGCCGCCCTAAATCTCGTCAGCGACAATAGGCGAGAGCCGCGCATGAGGCGTCTATCCTTATATTATGTCTATGGTCCTCCATGGTTGTTGTTTACTTTCCCGCTTGCGCTTAAAAGGACGCAGAATAGTGACGTTTGTCGAGTATCAGTGACGTTCAGGTCGGATCAACGAGACCTGGACGTTCGCTCACATTTTAATCCGAAACTCAAGAGGCAGTCGGAAAAAATCCCACCTGTGTTGTTCAGACTGTCATGAAAAGTTCAGATACAGGCCACATTAAGGCAATAAATAAATAAATAAATAAAAAATCAGAATTGGGTCAACACCAACTGACTCAGCACCAAGCTTGGGTTTGGTTAACTGGTCAGAAAGGCCAAACTTGAGAGATGATTACACAACAAGGGGGAACCTGCCTCTCTAAACAGCTATTAAAATGGGTTTTTTGTTTGTTTTTACTTAAATCAACTAAAGTAAAAACAAATATGGAGGTGAGCAGATGAGTTTGAATTAACTGAAGGTTTTTTAAAGCGCAAAGTGTTGTGTGGCGTAAAAGAAACTAACCTAAACAGCTCTGGTGTTTCCTGTGAGCAGAAATGATCTTTAGTTTTTGAATGCAAATTTGAAACATGTATACTTGCTTTGTGTCCCCAATACTCAGAAGAATCTTTCAATATAAATGGTTTAGTAGAAAGTGTGCATTTCAAATGAGTGAGCAGAAGAAAAAAATAACAAATAATCAAATCCTGAACTTTTAACTGTACTTTAACTGGGAAAAAATACTAGTAATTAAACATAATATATATTTCATTTGTTAACTTTTACAAAGATTGCGCAAGAATGTTAAAATTCAGCTTTTATAATGTGCTATTTTTAAGGAGGGTCTTAAATTAAGTGATGTGGTTCTTGTTTCAGCTCTTTCTTTAAATCACGATGAAATTAAAGAATTTCAAAAATATTTGAACCATTTTGCAGGTCTGTTCATCTCAGTTACAAAGCACACAGAAGAAACAGCGTCTGATAATGAATGGCTTTATCTTCCTGTTACATTTACACATCGTATTAACGCCCTAGATTAAACATACAGCAGACAGCAAGCAACACAATACGAGAAGGGTAGCACATCATCGGAACAGAGTGAAAACAACATATTTTATTTAGCGTGTCACTAAAACACAGCTGCACTGGACTCCATATGCTACCCTGAAAGTTCCGGGTGTCAAGTTTTTCTCCTGATTATTTCCTTGCACATCAAGTACATGCCACTTCATTATTGCACAAAAGCTACAGGGAGCAGCTAAATTACTCTAAGCTGGTGAATTCTTAGGAATCGTAGCATCACACAAAGGTAAACTCGGATCTTAGGAGCATTTGTAAGATTTGATCACAAAGAATTTCAGGTTTGTTTCGTAGCTGTGATGACTAAGTCTCTATTTTATTAGTCACCAACACTGTTTTAAATTAGAATTGCTGTTGTGAGAGTGCAAAAAAAACATTGTCATTAAACACGTACAGTTGAAACCAGGTTTTTCCATACACTTAAAAACACAATATTTTTTCTGGCTAACATTAAATGATAATGAGAATTTTATTACTTGTTCAAAGCCAAACATAGAAAAAATGTCTTCATATTTGGCAGCCCACAGTATAACGCTACCATCTCTGTTCTTCCTCATTTTCCTCTAAACGTAACACAAAATTGTCCAAACCTAATTCAGTGCAGAACTCGTTTGATTCACGGTTAATAATCACACCGTTCTTCCAGCTTCAGTCAACATCTACCAAAGGTCATGTGAGGTCACACATTTTCTCTGTGTCATAGAACCTGACCGGAAACATGGGTTGACATTCCTTGCGTATCGTTGTTAAACAGATAAAAATAGTGTTTTTCTTTCAGGCATCTGGAAATTGCAGCCAAGTATGAACCAAACTTGTTAAAGTTAAAATCTGTTTTCCTGATTTTTATTTTCGGAGAATTTCCCATAATGTCACAACCGGAAGCAGTTTAGAGGCATAGTAGTTTCTTACAGAGTGTAGACAGCTGACTTTGATGAAAATATTAACAAAATAAATGAATTATTATTATTATCATCTTTGCTTATTTTCTGTCTGTTCTCCCTGAGAAACACATTAAAATTTCTAATACTTTTTTTAAGGCTACAAACCAATCAGGCATAACATTACGACTACCGATCAGCAAAATATCACCCAATACCCTTGAGCTGGGATATTTGAATCATCTCATTTAGATCAATGATCATCTGCAGGAATCAGTTCCGATCAGTAAAGACCATTTATTGATCATAATGTTACGGCTGATCCGTGATAATATTTTCATAGTGTAATAGTTTTTTTTTCCAAATGAATCAGCACACAAATATTCCACTGCATGACATCAAATGACAGCTGTATGACACAGAAAGTAATATGTTAATATCAACCAAACCCACCCTGTTATTTATTCAGTCTAAAACCTGATGGGATTTGAAAGAAACGACATTCTACAATACTGTTTTAAACGAGGGGGGAAATTATTTTTAAAAGGCTTCATTTTGTCTGATTTCAAACATATTAAAATACTATAAGCAGATCTATTCTATTAAGTGTTTTAATTGATCTTCTCAATAATCAAGGAGATTGATTGGGTTACGTGTTGAAGAAATGAGACAAATATTGTAAAAAATAAAAATAAAAACACTCCAACACTATTCATATCCAAAGTTTTTGAAACCCCTGTTAGCGATGTGTAAAAAGCCTTTGAATGCCTTTTAAGGAAATTTTAGTTTTTTAAATTAAATCCCTAGAGCAATAACACTCATAACTCATAATACTCAGTTCACTCCACTGTTTTTAAATTAATTTTTTAGGATTTAGGTATGAATTCCTATGATTACTATTTAAAATGTCCATTGTGTGTCTGGTGAAACATGTACATTGATCTGATTTCTAATGAAAAATGTAAATTATATTCCAAAACATGCATAATGTCGTGCACTCTACCTTATTCGCTCTACATTTGGTGTTTAGGTGAGAAACAGGCCCACAGCATGATTATTCTCCACCATACTCAACATTGGGGTTTGTTTCACATTAGAACCAAAAAAGATTAGATGAAATTGTTAATTGGTTCCCATAGAGACCTGGTGACTCCAAGACCACACTCTTGGCTATAGTTTTTTTATGGAGATTTTTTTCCCACACCAGACCCATCTGGAAGGTTTTTTCCCCAAACATCTTGAGAAAAAAGGCCCATTTATTCATCTTTAAATTCATGGTACAGAAACTGAATTTTCCCATCTAATGGTTGAGATCTGATGACGTCAAGAAGCCAGTCTTTGCTACAGTTTTCTAAACAGCAGGATATGCACATTTCGTTCTTCCCTCCCTGGATGTTGTGCCAAGACTCCTCATCCGGCGCTCAGGCCGTCGGCTTCAGTTCCTTCGCCTCCCAAGCTTTGCATTAAATTCATAAAGTTGTTTAATTTTCTATTTAAGATGATGTGTATTTGCTGTTGTTGTTGGTTTTTTATTGTGTATTGAAAGAGATTAGTTTAACTCTCAATACTTGCTTTTACAATTTCCAATAATTTCCAGAAAGGAAGTCTACTCTTTTTCTGATGAGTGTCAAAATAAGATGAACTGATGATTTGCTGGCATGATAAAAGAGGTGAGAGAGGTTAAGACGCTCATCGCCTAATGACATGTTGACAAACAAATATTAGTGACAAAGGGCAGGGTTAGGGTTAGTTAATTACCTTAACCCTAACCCTTAGAGACAACCCTGTTCTATAGTTTGTTATTATTGGTTGCTATGGAGACAACCATTAATGTTTGCTTATCTTTTCCATTTTGAAAGACACAAATTATATTGCGGCTATATTTTCGAGATTAAAAAAACCTCTTGCAGCCTGGCCCTTTTAATACATTATTCAACTCACAGAACAGATGATGGGAATAAAAGCCTCTTTTTCAAAATATTTTATGTCATTTGTAAAAATTTTTGCAGAAAGAAAAAGATTTTATGAGCTTTTATTTTTAAGCAATAGTCACCTTTCCCGATCTAAAATTGAAGATGTTTTTAAAGTTTCAATGTGAGATTATGCCTACCTTACAATAGACTAATTTAATTTCAGGATTTTTAAAATAATAATTTAACATTATTGTTTACTTTAAAATAAAAAAAGTGTACTGTGCCCTGTATTGTTCCATTGGTGAAATAGAGGAGTGAATTTCTTCAGCGTTCCTGTTGTGTTTCACTCTGGTGTAGATTACTGCTGTAAAAATCATTCCCCAGATTAAGTTTCTGGCACCACGCCTGAGTATCTGCAACGTTATCCCTGCCTGATGAAACCGCCGCCGTCTTTTGTCCCTCGCTACATCTGGCATGTGTAACCATTGTCAAACCTTCAACAAGGCGTTGAAGCTGGATAAACCTCACCTGCTGTCAGAAATTAAATATGTTTCATAAAAAGCTCCCTTTACCTTTGAGGTTATCAAAGCTGCAGTATGTAACTTTTACAAAAATATGTTTTTTTCCATATTTATTAAAGCTGTCACCACATCGCGATGGGAATGATAATCCTCCCTGAGCTACTATTGCGGTGTGCAAAAACACCAATCAGAGCCAGAAGACGGGTCTTAGCGCTATCAATCAACCTCATCTAGGCTGCTCAACATCCCAGTTGTGAAAAATCTGCATTTATCCGTCATTGGTGGCTATGCTAACTAGCCTTAGCATTGGTGGGAGGCTATGTTAACCAGCAGCAGCTTAGCAAAGGGAAATCACTTTCTTAGCACAAGAGTGATTGACAGCGCATTTTTTCATTGGTTGTTTCTAACTTACTTCTGCAGTTAGTACAGGCAGAAGGCAAAGGAGCTAAATTTTTCACTTGTCTATTTTATATTATATTGTCCCAACATGATAATTTAAAAAAATATTTAAAAACCAAATTTTTTCCAAAACGTTGCATACTGTAGCTTTAAATCAGGAGCTTTACATTCTGTTCAAAAGCACATCCGGTTTCCCTTTTAAAAAGTTTTTTAAAAAGCTAAAACAAAAGGTAAAAAGTGCATTTTTGATTACTGATCATGTGAATTGTAAATACCAAGAGATTTCCTGTTGATTTCATCTAAATTTGTTGCAAATTGCAAATGTTTTCGCACCTTTCCTGTTTTCCCTAACACTTAAAAAAAGAAAAAAACACAGAGAAAGTCATCTCTCCTTCATTGTTTTTGCTAGATAGTCCTCTATATCCGCTCCAGTGACCCAGGGAACTATTTTCGCCTTTATCTCGGTGGACTGTGACTGCTGTAACTCCATCAGCAGCTTATGCATGGGGTAGTTCCTCCTGGCGAAGGCGGCATCCTGGGGTCCCAGGGCCCTAGTAGGGCACACGTCGTTGGACCCGTCACCGGCATAAAACACCCTCTGGAAGCCGACGCCGCCTCGCTCCTTCTCCCGGCTCGCCAAGTACTCGCGAACGATCACCTGCTTGCACATGTTGTCGGGGCAACGCGGGCAGGAGTGCGAGTGGAACGGCTGGAGCACGAGTCGGCCGCTGTCGTCAAAGTCGGAGGGGTTCGTGAAGACCCTCCGGAAAAGGTGACCCAGCTTGTTGTGCTCCAGCCACTTCTCAATGAACCAGGCGTTGGCGTCGGAGACCACCACCAGCTCAAAGTCCTGCTGGTGGCTCTGCAGGAAGCGGAAGAGGTCCAGCATGCCCGCGTTGGGTGGGATCTTCTGCACTGCGGACAGCAGGGCGTCCTTGGTAATGCCCTGCTCCGCCAAGTAGGCCGTTATCTTTCCTGAGAACTCATGGTAGTGCCCCTCTCGATAGCTGTCTAGGAGCCATTTGGGAAGCTGCTGGTTCGGCAGGAGATTCACCACAGTGTTGTCGCTGTTCTCGCTGATCATCGTCTCATCGAAGTCGAAGCACATCAGAAAGCGAGCGTTGTTTGTTGTTGAAAATGCCATCTTTGGTGGTCCTTCCCTGGGAAACAAAGATAGCTTGTATTTGTTTCTTGTCATGTTTTTACTAACGACAGAAAACGCAAACCAGCATTTTAAATCGCACTGTAGCAAAAATACTAAATAATTAGGCCACAAACTGCATGGGAAGTTTTCTACTGGGTATTTGTTCATTAGAAATTTTCATTCTATTTTTTGAACAAAATCAATCTTAATTAAATTAGTCATGTCAATTCTACCTATTTTCAGAATAGGGCCTCTGTCACTTTAAATCCACACAATCGGACTCAACATTTACCCTTACAAAAGAAAATGGCTGCAAACGCATGCGCAATTATACAACCTTACGTCTTTGTAAGGTTAAGTCTCTTGTACCACCAGCAAGAATGCAGCAAATGGTTTCTGAACGGTAAATCAACAACACAGTTGTCTTTTTTATTATAGAGTGCGTAAAGTAAAGCAGTAAAACAAACTGACCAGACCTTCTAGAACTCTCTGCTGGTAATGGGGCTGGGCTTGGCTGGGGTTGCTAGGTAACGGGGCTGGGCTTGGCTGGGGTTGCTAGGTAACGGGGCTGGGCATTGCTGGGGTTGCTAGGTAATGACACAGTCCCAGTCAAATGTTTTTGAAATGGCTCAAAAAACATTAACTTATTGCCAAAAAACGACTGTTGTTTTTATTTTAAGCACTTGGGTTATTTTTAGAAGCAGTTGAGAGTCAAATGGAAGTATAAAATTAAAACGTGCAAAATAAACAGTTGATTCATGATTTTTCAAGGCTGGTGATCCCCCCCCCACACACACACACATGAATTTGTAAATTTAAAATTGCTTTCGTAATTCAATGGGCTATCTTTGTCTGATGCCAAAAATTAATTCATTTAAAACATTTGTCGCCAAAATTTCCACGAGGAATAAAGTCAAATTGTTTAAACGTCTACACAAACTTTATCTCTGTTGTGTCTTTATCCCTGTTTCTTTGTAAAAGAAATACAACTGCTTCATTTTAAACTACAATCCTGAATAATAGCTGTAAGATCCTCACACCTTTGTGTAAGTGAGGTCTTGTTAATGTATTTTATTGCACAAACATGACTGGAGGTCAAAGCTCTTATCTGATATTGCAGAACATCTGCTCTTTATTGTGTTTATCTTATCAAATATCAATGAATTACAATGTTATGTTGCTGTGTGGAAAGCCAGGTAACTTTTAGAATAATGTCTGTGACAAAGAGATGATTTAATCTCTCCTGTGTGTGGCGCTATGCCCTTATTAAGCAACAAGGATGGGAAGAAGGATAAAAGGAACAAAAAACAACAAAAATGGAGAAAGGGACAGATAGAAGTACAGTAAGGGAAGAAAAATACAACAAAACAATAGGAAGGACACAGAACAAAAGAAAGGATAAAATGTTATAAGGATAAAATAAAAAGAAATGAAAAATAGTAGAGAAGAGAGAAGTGAGTAGAGGAAAAACAAGAAATGGGCATTTATTGTATCGCTTATTATTTATCGTGAAAAAATTTTTATGATACAAATTCTGATTTATTGTTGTCTCAATAAATTTCAATTAACAGCAAATAAAAGGAGACTAAAATGATATTTTTACTACTTTTTTCCACAAAATATTTTCTATAACTATCAAAAAATTCAAAACCCTGATTAAATGTTTTCTCTTTAATTAAGTGGCGTCCTGAAGAAGCTCACAGATACAGTTCCTTAAAAAGACGTGATAACTAGCTCTTATCGTCACTTTTGTCATTATCACAATAGTATCGTGAAAAAAATTAAAAATCGGTATCGCAAAGAAGAACGAAACAAATAAAAAGGAAGGAGAGAAAATGAAAAGAGTACAGAAAGAAGAGAACAAAAAACAAAGAAAAAAATATAAAGGTAGAAAGAGGAGAAAGAGAAAGAATCAAAGAATGAAAGAGTAAAATTGAGGTAGGACAAAAATGAATGTAAAAAGGAAAGAAAGAAGAAAATACAAAGCAGCATGAATGACTGACATAAGAAAGAAAGTGACGGTTGGATGGAGGGAGGGAGGAAAGAAAACAGGAATTACACTTTTAATTAAAGTTTTAAATTAACGTCTTATGTCTTTCTCCAGTTGCACAGAGAAAGCCAATTCTTTCCACCACAGATATTTCAACATGTCATTGCAGGCGACTGCTGGCTGCATAATGACTGCATTCCCTTCCAATGAGACGGATTTGAGTAATTACTTCCTGCGCTTTGACACATAAAAACAGCCTGGAAAAATATCAGAAACTACAAGAGTTTACAAAATAAATAAATGTAATGCTTTCACTTAAGGTGTATTTTATTTGTTTTCATAAAAACAAAAATCGGGTCGCAGAGTCCAAATGTCAACTTGTCAGAAGTATAGAAACAAGAAATCGTTTAAATGGAACCAGTTTGACAGCACAAAATTATTAGATGTTCTCGACAATTAATAACATGTCCAAAGGAAAATATGAGAAGCAGAGTAATTATGTTAGAGAAAACTGAAAAACACATTTCCTGTGGTGTCCATCCTTCTAAAATTACTGCAAAAGTGCATCTCCATGGGGGAGAGCTGAGACTGAAAGCCCTGCTGATCGCAAAGAACACAAAGAACCGTTTCAAAATTCCCCCAGAAAACATCTTCATGATGTCTTAGACGTTTTGGAAAATATTTTGTGGAATGAGGAGACTTTTTAAAGTGGTATAAAACTGGAAGTAACATTATACTGACAGTCAAACAAGGGGGTGTTGGTGTGATCACACCAGCAAGTCCGCCTCTGAATGCTAAAAAAAGGGGAAAAAAAGGAAGTTTCAAAGTGGCCTACTCAAAGCCCAAATTTATATCCAATTAGGATGGCCAATGTAGCAGAACTAAAACGATTCTGAAAAAAAAAAAACTTCCTCCAAAACTTATCCTTAATCCTTACATGATCAAATCAAACCGATTAATCAAACTGGTCTAATCAGTTTGATTAGGTCAGCTAATCAAACTGATTAATCAAACTGGTCTAATCAGTTTGATTAGGTCAGCTAATCAAACTGATTAATCAAACTGGTCTAATCTGGATCTAACTAATCTAATCAAACTGATCAGAAGACGTTGCTGTGAAATATCGTCTAATTTAGCTGTTAGCATGTCATGACTGTCAAACAGCCACAGTCTTCAGTCAGAGGCTGCCTCAGATTCAATGTAAGACTGACTGTTACTGGAAACCAACAAATCTTTGAAGACACTTGGGTGATAAACTATTTTGAACTGAATTTTGACGTCTTTACATCATATTGTCTTAAAAATGTTCTAGAGTACAAAAGTTAAGCAAGCAGATTTATAATAATAGTGTTATAAATCTGTAAAAGTCTGCACTGCAACCACTGAACATACAAGGTATGGTTGTTGGGTTTATTGAACAATAAACTAGACTGATAACATAAAGCAGTTGAAGGCCGGAGCAGGTTGTAGCTACTGCAGTGGCTCAGGTCAAGTCAGGTCAGGTCTTGGAGCCCGGATGGTCAGCTCTGTTCTGGGATGGCCTGTGGACCCAGCAGAGCTGGTGGTGAAAGAAAAATGGCCGCTAAGCTCTCATATATTTTTGTATTTCTATTGTGTTTTCTCTACACTGTAATGTATTTTTTTATTGGCGTTACTCTTGTTCTGTCCGCTTTGACAGCTTAGATTATCTCATCTGTTTGGACCACACAGGTATCCAAACTGTGGTCAGAGGGCCATTAGTGACCATTGGATTCATTTTGTGTGGTCCTTGACTGCAACTCAAGAATGGCACAAATGTGGATTATCTTTTCCTTAGCAGGTTTATATCTTCTTAAACTGAAAAGTTTAAGTACAACACAAGTTTTTTAGTTAGCCTTTCCCACCCATTTTATTTTTATCTTATGTCATGTTATGAATATCTCAAACACAGAGGTGGGCACACCCATCTGTTATATTTAGATAAATACAGCAAAGTTTGTAGAGGAAAATTCTCATCCTCTATCCTGGGGATAAGCTATAAACTGGAAAGTAATAAACCCAGAAAGCTAAACAATTATAAACATCAAGGGAAACATAAAATGTTTTACTTATTGTTGTGTAAAGAATTCACAATAATATTTGGGGGTTGGGGGAGTTTATTGTGAAGGGTGGAAAATACAATTTAGGCCCCTGAATATTTTCAACTTGGGGATTTTGGCCGTCTGGACTCTTTGATCTCGTGTTTTTAAAGCATCCAGCAACCCATTTCGGCTTGTGCAGCAGAAGTTTCTCATGATGGAGGAGGCCAAATCCCTTCAGGACAGTAATGTTGCATCAGTGGATTGAATAACTGACCCTCCACATCTTCTCACAGTGGGGGTCAAAGTTCAGCCTTTTTCTTTAATTTGCACCTAAAACTCAAATAATACCTGATAAGCGGAGACAATAACTGATAAGAAACGTGGACTTCAGACCACTTTGAAGATTAGGATTTTGACAAATTTAAAAGGGAAAGCCTAGTTTATATCGGTCTAATCAGTAATATCATTGATTAGATTGCCTGAACATAAAGGAAATTAGCTCCGCACCAAATGATAAAACTGATCAAAGTCACACACACACACACACACACACACACACACACACACAGAGGGTGCATGCAACTGTCCAGCGCGGTGTCATTACATCAGAGCTGCTCAGTAACCCAGGATGCCGGATAATCTGCAACAAGATGTGCCAACTGCTGCAGCTGCATTACTAACGCAACCAATTCAAACTCTCCAACTAAGCCGGCTAAATTTAAACCCACAGCGCTATTCCTGCACAACACGCTGAAAGTCAACGGCGCTGCTCCGCCAGGAGTCACGTCACTCCCGTTAACAGTGGACATTTCCGAGTGATACACAATTAAAATACTGTTTTTAAAAAATAATAAATCACAAGAGATTGGACGTAAGCTGGCCTACCGGTAACGGTGATGGCGTAAAGCAGGTTTAGCAGCCGGGCTCCCGCAACTGCATCCCGGTGACGCGGCCAGATATTTTTTTTTAAAAGGAGACTCCCGCAGCACAAGGATTTACCTATTTAAAGCTGCCGGTATCAAGTAAGATGGCGTGAATGCAACGTCCGGTTGGGAGTTTCAAAATAAAAGCAACCCTGTGATCGTTTAGCTCAGAAACTAGCTTCTATTTTTATAAAAATACATGAATTAATTGACATTAATTGAACAGCTGGAAACGCCAGCCAAATAAGAAGTATTATAAAACTATATAAGATGTGTATGTGTGTTTTATTAAACAGTTAAATGTTTTAATTTGTAGTAATGTATCGCCAGTGTTGCTTCATCCGGTATAATTTTATACATGTCAGATTCCTTCACAGGGAACACGGTGTACGGACAGCAGTTACTGCAAATATTACACAAATATAAATATTTCTGTTGTAGGAGGACGACCCACAATTAAACTCTCGAGGAGTAAAAACGTAAAAGTTGTAACCACTGCATTATAATATAAATAATCAGTAAGCTTTTACTTAAACAGAAAAGCAACAATTATTCACTGATTGAATTTTTAATATTTTTTAATTAACTTTTTATTTTAATAATCTCTATACCATTAGTTTTTATAGTGTATTACTTAATTGATTTTTAATTAATTAAGTAATAATATTATTATTAAAATTATTATTATAGTGATATAGATTTATGCAAAATACTTGCAAAATTTCATGGGTTTCAAGTAATCACTTACGGTTGATTAAAAAAATAGTTCCCATTAAATATTGTTTTTCTTGCTGTTTTAAAACTCTCCTAAATATTGATTTTTGACAGTAGGAGTTGGCTTGTTGTTTATGCACTGCAAAAACCAAAATCTATGTAAGATTAAATAGCTTAAATTAAGGGGATTTACACCTATTTCCTTTCTGGCAAATAATTTTTTCTGACAAAGAGGTTCTACGTTAGAATATTTTTCTTATTTTAAGTGTTTTTGCGCTTAATTATCACAGTAACATATTAAAGTTTGATATTACAAAAATATTACTTATGAGCAACTATATAGAAACTACAATATCGACAGCTACAGTCTAGAGAACTTATTTTTCAAAGTAAAAATTTCTAATTTCAAGCACAAAAAAGAAAAAATAAGTTACTTAAGTGCATCTCTTCAGATAATTAACACAGACATTATTCAGATGGAATCCCACGTGTTGTTAACATTGAAACATCAGAAAACATTAACTTATACAGAGTGGACTGTAAATTGTCATGTAATGTTGAAATAGTTGACATGACTTATAGCAATTTCAGAGAAAAAAGTTATTTTTCTCTGAAATTACACATCCAGATAATTCCTGGAATGTTAATCTACTTTGGACCTTCATTAGTTTGATCTTCCACAGTCAGATGCCTAAATCAAAAGCAAATCATGAAAACATAACATCTGGGTAATGAGCCATGCATTATTTTTCCATTCCATTGCTTATTTATTTCCTTTTCTTTTTTGTTGAGGTTTGCAACACAGTTTCACTCAATATGTGCATTTTAAATATACAATTGAATTACAATAAAGTCTGTCTATTTTTATATCTTGCCCTGACTTTTACACCATGGGAGTTTTAACTGCTAGTTTTCTAACTTCTCGCAGCTCGTGGCTGTGCTGCAGTCCCAGCAGAGCTTTATTTTCTGCTTCCATTCGTTTTCAAGCTGCTAATGCAACAGTTTGCCAATACATATATGCATTTTTTTAATTTTAAGTAAACAAATTATGTTAAGTATTGGCTAGTGTCACTTTAAAAGAAATCAAAGTGAAACATAAGCATGTTAGAGAGGAAAATATGTGTCCTCTGAACTTATAAGCTGTCGCTGCCCCTTGTGGTGAAAATATCCATCTAAAAATAACTGAAGACATTTCTGCTGACCCGAGATATCAGCTATTACAAGTATGTCATCTGCCACAGCTGAGGCCAAAACAAAGGATCAGCCGGAGTCAGATTCTCTTGTTATGCAGAAAGTGGCTTTTCTTTCTACAAATGAGCAGAATTACATTTTATTTGTGTCTTCATTTCCCATCAGGAAACACTGACAGTTACAACCAGTCCATGGTAAACAGGATTCTGGTCAGTAAACTCCCAAAATTATTCATCACAAAGCTGAAGTTGGTTTCCGATTCCAGCTTCCAATTCTGGAAATAGCTGGAGAGCGAGTCCAATTTTTCACTATCTTCAGGATATTTAATCTAGTCTAGTTAAAAAACTACAACACTTAGACACTTCAAGCCTGGACTAGATTATTCTTAACTAATAGCAGAATATTTAAAACCATTTTTGGGATTTGTAAAACCTTAATCTGATTTGTGAAACTTCACTAAAGTTCAGATTACTATTCACACTCGTTGCATGTAGTTTTTTTTTTTTAAGCAGTTTTTTTTACACCAACGTTTAAGTTCACTTTGGGATTAATAAAGTGGTTTTGAATTAGAACTGAATTTGAAAAAAATTGCATGAAACAAGTATGAATAGTATTCTGAACTTTAGCAAAGTTTCACAAATCCCATACAGCGTTTTATATAATCTACTGTTAGAATAATCCAGTCCAGGTTTGAAGTGTTTAGGTGAATTAGAGCAGTTCTAATGTGATCCAGATGCAAAAAGGGTCTGAAATAGCCCTTTATTGAAGTTTCACAAACCAGATATAGGTTTTACAAATCACAAACATGCTATTCTGCTATTAATTGACAATAATCTAGTCCAGATTTGAAGAGTCAAGGTGTTGTAGATTTTTTTCAACTAGAGTAGATTAAATATCCTGCTGACAATGAAAAATTAGGTGGAATCGCCCTTTAGCCTTTTCCCCAATGACCAACTTCAGCTTCTTTTACTCATCAGTGACCAAAAGATCACACGAGATTTCTGTCTGGACCGGAAGCAGAACCGGAGATGACTCAAGACATGAACATCTGCAGGAGTCAAATGTGACTGGAATCAGAAAAATTATGGATCTGCTCCTATAAAACACCCAAATCACGCGTGAACAACAAAAACACGCAGGCCATTAGTAAATAAATAAAGCTAAAATAAAAACAGCGATCCGAGAGGAAAATAACCTTTTTAAATTTAAAGCAGCCACTACGTTTGTTTGGACATGAGGACACCTGCTGGTGGCAGGAAGGTACAAGATGGATGTTTGTTTTTATTATTACTACAATTATTTTTTTGCTTTTTCTCTTTGGAGGCATTTATCAGAAAACTATTATTTATATTTAAACATACAGTAAATAAACTGCGTGGTAATGAGTTTTGAAAACTTACCTCAGAGCAAAGAGACAATCTTTACATTGTTCCGACAGAAGCGGTAAACTTTCGTTTCTATGGAAACCAAACGTGTTTATGTTCAACGTTAACTTTGTTTATAAGTTACACATTTGAATAAAATGCTAGATTTTAAATCAACATGTTAATTTGATTTAATATTAATTTGATTGCCAGAGTTAAAAACACCTAAATGTTCAGGTACAATTATAAAATAAAAATTAATAAAAGTTCAAATATTAAAACATTAAAAATAAGTAACATCCTGTAAAATGCACTGCACGTATATCCCAGAATATGTCCCTGTTGTCACAAAACTTGACTTTTATTCCCTGATATTACTGTTTATTTGTAAATGATTTACCTGATCACTTCTAAACTACATTGATGTTTCCTGATTAATAAGGTTCAGCGAAAGTTCAGCGCTGATATAAGTTTGTTTTAAAAAGCCACCGTCATATTTCTGGGCTCCATAAACTGTAACCTGTGCAGAAATGCCTTTAAAGGCCATTATAACTGATGACTGGGAAACATCTCTGCTTCAGTGGATTGTTTCTTTTTAAGGAATGTAAATTATTTACATGAGCTTGACCCAAGTCTTCCGAT
This sequence comes from Micropoecilia bifurca, assembly GCA_903067075.1. NCBI lineage: Eukaryota > Metazoa > Chordata > Actinopteri > Cyprinodontiformes > Poeciliidae > Micropoecilia > Micropoecilia bifurca. The sequence goes on from CAEGAF010061189.1 coordinate 15,366, forward strand.
TAGTTTTATGGTGTTAGTCTCTAAAATGTTTTAATGGGTCTTAATATTGTTTTAAATTTCCAAATATAGTCGCTTTTGCTCTAAAAACCACAATGGTTTATGGGTGAAATGGTTGGAAATTAGGAATGTTCTTCTTTTTCTTTTTTCTTGCTACACAGAGTCGTTCAAATTATTCCACATAACAGAAATCATAACACTGCCTTGGCAAATTTGAGTCATATTTTTATTAACAACGAAGTTGAGTTGGGCGTTTTTATCATCAGCAACCCATAATTACCAAAATTAAAAAAATATGTGTCATGAATCTTTATAGTTCATGAGTTTCACTTTCTGAAATGAACTTTTTCACAATATTAAAATTATTTCTACTTCTATTTTCTCTAACCTTTAAATAAGTGTGGAATAACCCATTTTACTCCGATCTTAATTAGAACAAAGTACCAGAAAGAGCCTGTTGAACTCCACTCTTTTATTTTTGAACTTTCTGTTAGTGATTAACTTACTTTACCTTCCTCTCACAGAAATAGCAGCTTTATTTAACTGTTGGTCCTGTTATTACTCCAACTGGTGGAATATTTGTCACGTAGAAACAAAATTTCCACCCTCAAAATGATTAATGCTGTCGAGGATTTTTGATTTTATTTCATTTTTTATCACTTTTGAACCAAAAACCTGTATTTCCTCCAGTTACCACTAGGGGGAGCTGGAGGAACAGAAAGCTTCTACTGAAGTTAGAAAATAAACAATTATTTATTTAAACAAATAATTACACAAATGCTCTGGATACAAACATCCCTATGCATTTGTGAGTCAATTCAGTAATTTACAGGGGGGAAAGTTGAGAATCCGCTCATTTATTATAGTTTTGGATGCCAGTAGTAAAACAGAGAATATTAAAAAACAAATCTTTTATTGTCAATAAAAGATCAAATCTCAGAGCAAGAAATAAATGAAATTATTGCAAATGTGTAATAAATAAATTAAGCTAGTCACTGAAATATATATTTCAATACATTTGTTCATTGTCAACAAAGAAAATTGATACATTTACAAAAAAGAGGAGTTTATTATCATACAATAAGAAATATGACAAAGTATTAGGGATAAAAAAAATGTAAATAATATTATGAGAATAGTCAGTATTAAGTCGTAATGATCTGAGGATAAGGTAATATTTTGAAAATAAAATCGTAGTCATAATATGACGAGAATAAATTATTTATAGATTAATTTATCTGCATGAGCATGCTTGTTATTTTATTTTTTTTACTTATATACAGTCATATTTGAAATTCCTCACTCAAGTATAATTTTATATTTATTTTTTTCCATTTATGGTTACATTTTTATTATTAATATTTAACACCTTGGATTGAGTAGCTTGTCAACCAGTAAACAATTTCTTCTCTTTTGGATCAATAAAATATTTATTATTCTGTTCTAACAAAAATAAAAAGGATTGATGATGTAGAAACAGAAGAATTTGCTCCAGGTCCAGTTGAAAACCAACCTATTTCGCTCCTACTGGGAGAAGCAACAGCTGGCCAAACTTGACAATTATAATGTCCAAAATAACAGAATGTCACCAATGTAAACAACATAAAGCAGCATCTGTGGAGCTTTGTTGTGAGTGAGCTGGCAGAGCAGCAGCAGCAGATCAGATGAAGAGGAGGGAGACGGAGAGCAGCTCTGGTGGAAAGAGGAATGTGAGGCTGGGCGGCCTGGACAGAGGAGGGAGACTCTGCAGCATTGAATTACAGCCACAGCTGGACAAAACATCTGAGTTACGTCACGCAGGCGGAGAAACAGGCACCAAATGTTACATATTTGGAAGTAATCACTCACTCCTTGACTGAAACGCCATAAGCATCAAATTATCCCCGCTTCCCCTCATTATCTACGCACTTTTTATATAAGCAGAATAAGAATTAAAGATTCAAAAAATAATACAAAACAAGCAACAAAAAAAAAACTTCCATGCAGTTTGTTTTCCAGTCAGTTTCAGCCTCGGTTCAGGGAAGGAAGCCCAAGAGAGATTGTGGAGCAGGAAAGTCCCTCTAATTGTTATCCGCAGCACTGCTGTGGTGAAAACAGGCCTCCAATTTGGCACAAATAAGTGAGGAAAGTATATCAGCTACAGTAACACTTGGGCTTTCTTTCCTCATGGAGCTCATTTTGAAAACAAGAGCTCAGTCTAAGTGGAAAACAGGAAAAAAATGAAAAAGAAAATGCCCTGATCTAAGTGAGTTTATTTTTTATAAGATTTATTAATTATGTGTTAGATTCATGTTTGTTAGTGCAAACATCATGGAAAAATAAAGGTTTTTAATATGTAAACTTGTGAATGTTTGTTTTCAGAATATATAAATATCTGCTGAACAAGATTGAAATAAATACTTTGATTTGCTTAATGTTAAAATCAAACTTTTAAGTTCATTTGCTTTTAAAGTGTTAAAAATAGAATTTAAACAAACTTTATGAACTTGATCAAAGTTTCTAGCAACCTGGGGAATAAACAAGACATAGAAGTCTAGTTCACTCAAACTATTCAAAATGGGAAAGATGAGAAGACATGTTCCATGAAGGGATTTTTTTGCAGTCTGTTGAGGTTTTCTTTTTTGATAACAGTAGAATATCGCTTCCCTTTGTTGTAACTTTGCCCAGTTTATTTTGTTTACCTGTAAATATGAATTTATGCTGCCACACATACATTTCCCTAAAATGAGACAATTTATCCAACATTGTTCCAATAAAACTAAATTTAAGAAAAAAGTAAAAACTATAATAAAAAAAATATTGTACAAGAGAATCACACAATAACAGAAAACACTTAAAAGATGATAACTGTTCTTTGCTTCCTGAATATTTTGGAACTCTGCTTGGGTTGCTAGGTGACGGGCTGGGCTTGGCATTGTTGCTAGGTAACGGGCAGTGCACATGTGCCTCACTTTTTCTTTATCACCAAGAGAAAAGCACCTATTTGTTGACAAACTACTCTGTCCAAAGTGTAAAAATATTAGCAGATACAAGTAAGCGATATAAAATTTATTTAAAAAAATATTCATATTAGTATATTAAATACGACCTACATAAAATAACACCCAAGTATGTACATGTAAATATCTTAATCTACTAATAAAACTATAGATAAGTCCAGAGTAAAGTTGAAGTTAAAGACACTAAGAGTTGGGATTTATATTTAATATTTCTATTATATATTTTAAACTAATATTACTGAGGAAACTTACTTTCCCATTTTTTATGATACTTTCTGGAATTATAAGTACTTTGAATTATTTTTCCTATTTTAAGTCACTTTTTTCCTGTTTCAGTTGCTTTCTTCCTGTTTTTTGACCATTCTTGGATTTGACATGCGTCTAGTTGGATTTGCAGTGGTGATGAAGTTTTCCCAGCAGTTTTCAGTATTGGTTGTTGATTGTGTGGGTAAACATGGCCGTTGCCTGCCGTCAGCACAGCCAGACACAGTCCTTCAGTTTGTTTATATGAAGCTCTTCAGCTCGAGCATCTTAGTCATTTGTCAAAGTTCGGTTTCATGCAAATGGTACCAGCATTGGTTTGTTTCAGAGCTGCTTCTCCACGCCGTCTGGTAATACAATAAATGATTCTTTAGATATGTATCAGAATAAAGTGAACTTTTATTTCCAAAAAAAACAAACAAACAAGTGTTCCCAACCAGACAACATTATTGACATATTGCACAACAAAAACAAACAGCTGAATACTGACAAAAATCACAGAATTCAAGACATTTTTACTTGTTTTTTTTTCTCCTTAAAAAAACGGGACAGATTTGAGGAGGAAGTGCTGGAAACGCCACCTAAATGAACTCTTACTCAATCCTTTCCTGCTTCAACTTCCTCTGTGGCATCCTCTTTCTTCTCATTGATGGCAGCTTCAGCTTTTTCCACGTTTTCCGCTGCCTCTGCGTTCGATTCGGTCTTCTCTTCGCTCTTGGGCTCAGGAAGGAGGATGACTTTCCCAATATTTTGACGATCATGCATGCGCTTCATGGCTTCAGCCACCTGGGAATAAAGAAAAGGATGCGACCATAAACCCTAATCATAAAAAAAAAAAAAAAAAAAAAAATCCAACATTCACTCTTTTTGATCAACTTAGAGCAAAGCAATGTTTTGGGGTAGAAACTGTCACTAGAGATTATTCACTTAAAACAAGCTCCTACTTTGCTGAATAGCTATTGTAAGTTAGTTTTGCCTTATTTGAAACGCACTAAGATATTTGCAGTAGAAACTGGATCAAAATTACTGGGTAAGATTTTAAATATATATTAAATTACAGTTTAGAGACCAATTTGGCTGCCGTTGCTAGGTAACGGGCAGTGCCCATGAAATGTGACTTAACAGAATAGAATATACTTTATTTTTATACCCAAGGGAAAATTGCTTATTTATTGACAAACTAGTCCATCCAAAGTATAAAAGTATTATACAAATAAGAGATATAAAATTTATTTTAAAAAAATACACATTAGTTGTTATATGCAATTTAAATTGCATATGACCCATATATAAAATAAATAAAATAACAGCAAGTATGTACATGGAAATGCGTTAATCTATTAATAAATCTACAGATGAGTCCAGAGAAAACTTGAAGTTAAAGAGTTTGGGGTAGTATATTCTGATAGCTAGAGGCAGGAATGACTTCCTGTAGCGCTCTGCGATGCGTTTTGGTGTAATCAGCAATCAAGAGGTTTTCGAAACGGCTCATTTTCTAGACACCAAAAATTTTTTTACTTAACAAAAAACAACTGCTCTTTTGTGGGGGTTTTCAAACTCTTGGGCTGTTTAAAGAACTTGATCATTTATTTATTTTTTTAACATCCCAGTTGTTCTGTGTTCTTACTAAGTTTTATATTTACTGAGATATTCTTATTTTATTCAATTATTTGACTTGCCTTTGAGAGTGGCTATTTTTTAAAAACTTTAATTGTGCATAATGACAATAAAAGGAAATCCGATTCTGATTCAATTAAGGCCCAAATGGAAGAACAAAAACTTGCAAAATAGGAATTTTGCTTAATGGGTCCCCTTTAACAGTGACAATTCAACAGCAATGAATAAAAACAAATTTAGTGTTACCTGTGCATTCAAATGTTGACAGGCCAAGCATGCCTACAGGGATATTTCTGCAGACTAACCTCTTCAAAGTGGTAGCAGGAGTCAATATGGGGCTTGATCCTGCCCTGCTGGTACAGATCCAGCAGCTTAACGAGAGTCTGCTCAAACAGCTCCTCATCCCGGATGTAGCCCAGGTGGAAGCCAGAGATGGCCTTGTTGGTCTGCATCAGCTTCAGCGTGTTCAGGGTGAGCTGGTTGTACCAGGTCTTCGCCATGGCCAGCAGGTTCTTCTTCTGGCCCGTCACACAGTTGGCGGCTCCTGGATCCACAGAGAGAAGGAAACGAAATCTAAACGGCCGTTTAAATGTTGGCACTCTGAATCCAAAATTCAGAGATAACACCTGAGCGACCTGAAGGTTTTAGCATAGGCTGTTTGTTTATATTAATGGTAATTTGCAGTCTTTGAGGGAAAAATTCAGGATTATTTCATTTTAAAGATCCGTTCAAAAGACCTATTTTCAACCATGAGTGGAATTCACAGAAAGCTAGAATCATCTGCAAGTAGAATTAATGTGCGAAGTCCAACAGAGTAATTACTTTTGTTTATTGCAAGTACTGTTAAAGTTCTATACTTTTATTTTGGTAACTTTCTGGAAAGGTTAACAGCAAAACTGATAAGAAACTCAACTTAAGGGAACAAGGTCAGAGACGGCGATTAAAGTTTATTTGAGCATCTTAAAATGTTCATGGAAATTCTGATTGTTTGCATTAACGAGAGGAATTGTATCAAAGTAACAAATGGTGAAAACGATTGTAATTTTTATTTTTCTTGCTTAGCTCTTGATGGTTTTAATGTATCTTCATTTAACCATCAGTTCCAGTCATTATAATTGTTCAAACTTTGCAAAATACAATCACAGTATGTTCTTAAAGAAAACTGGTTATGTCACTAAATACATTTTCAAATGTAAATATCAAATACATATGTTGTTCTTCAATAAAAGTGATGTGTGCATTAATACCATTTAATATAAAAGTGTAAGAAAACAAAACTGGACTTGAGTTGCTTTGGCGCCATTAAATAAGAATAATCCACTTATTCCTTATATTGCATTTATAAGCAGACTAAGCAGTTAAAATTAAATAAAACTAATTATAGCTGCTTTGTGCAGAGCATTGTTAAAAAACAAACAACTAAACTAAAATATTTGCTTCAGATGTGATGTCTTACCAAAGACGATAAGCATGCCCAGAGGTTTTAGCAAACCGAAACCTTTTTGAGTGTCGGCGCCACCAAGAGGGTCCAGCACAATATCCACTCCTGCAGATAAAAGAGAGAAGGAAGGACACAGTCAGCAGAAAATAATACTAATGTTCTGCTTCAGAGCAGTAAAACCGTTTTGTTTTCTCACCCTTTGGGCTGATTTTGCGGATCTCAGTCACATAGTCTTTGGTTCGGTAGTCGATGGGGTGAGTGACGCCACCTTGGCTGATGGTCTCGTGTTTGGAAGCAGACGCGGTGCCAAAAATCGTCACATCCTGCACGGTCTGACACAGCTGGGTAGCAGCGATTCCCACGCCACCTACAGACGTGCACATGCAGATGAGACTGGCACCATCAGAAAGGCGGTCGGTTTTTTGGTTAAGGTGCAATTTCAAATGCTCTGCAATGTGATTACAAAACAGCATCTGTGTGGTAAAACTTCATCCTGGCTCAGCCTGTTTGAATTTAAAAACCTGCATACAAACCAAAAGTATGACTTTATATCAGTCAGTCAAGTCTGTCTGTGAAGCACATTTCAGCAACAAGTCAGTCGAAACCCATCATATAGCCAAAAATGATGAAAACCAGTAACAGACGTTGCATTTTGTCAATTGTCAAAATGCAATTGAAATATGTTCGCTGATGGTCCATTTATTATGTCCCAAAAGCAACTCTGGTTGGTTTTTAGTCTAGATTTAAAGGTACTCTGTTTCTGCTAGGGCAGTAGTGATATAATAATCTCATGATACAATACACGATATTCTGTTCACGATACGATATACTCTATATTGTGATATTCAGCAAACGATACAATTCAATACACTTTTGCGATTTTCTGAAAGATTTTAGAGGGACAGAGTGATTTTGGTGACATTTTGTGACTGTTATAAAGTTGGATTGAATTAATTTAACTGTAAACTGATTAAAAGCACCAACTACACAATACCTGCTCTGGTTGGACACAGACTTAAAGTCGACAGCTGGACAAAATT